>VBRH01000089.1:100477-115110 GCA_014578085.1 Cardamine resedifolia
TTATGTTTTTGTGTTTGCTGGATGATCTTTTGTGTTGAACCTTGATCTCTATTTATAATAGATGAAGACCTCTTGATCCCTTTAGGAATCACTTCCTTCTATGATAAGGAACACACTTCAAGAACAAATAGGAGTTGGATTTCATACCCAATTAGAATTAGTTTTCCCCCGGCCCAACAATGGCCCAACTCGATTGTGTTGGTTTGGTCAAAGCCTCGACAATCCTCACAAGGTAATCACCGAACTGTGTTGCAAAATCAGCAACGGACAAACAAACATCATGCTTTTGTCAATTTATGTTGTTGGTATCACTAACTATTATTAAACGGATTATAAAAAAACAAAAACTAATATTAAACGGACAACATAATTTACCAAAGCTGATAGCACCAGTAATCAAACGAACAGAGAATTATGTTTGTTGAGAATACCGCATGTACATCCGTATATAAGTGTATATATGTTATATGGTGAAAAATTGTACTGTATTTTAGTTATACAATGTAATTATACGATAAATTCTATACGCCTTAAACAGTGTTTATACGATATATATAAAATACCATACATACACCGTTTTTTTTAAGTTCGATAAAAAAAATTTAACGGCATATATAGAGTAAATTTTTATTTATAAAATAATCCCTCAAATTTTACATGAAAACAAAAAAAATCGGAAGAAAACGAGAAGAGAGACGCACTTGTCAGTTGTCACCATCACCGACTCTTTTTTTCGTTCTAATCAAATCCGTTTTTATTTTCACCAATCAAAAGTCGTGAGCTGTTTATAGCTGGCTCGTTTTGTGTTCACACGCTTCAAAAGCGCGTGGAGATGAGATTGAAACAGCTGGAAACTAATTTTTGGGTAAACTTGCAAAGTTGTCAATTTCACATTGTTCCCATTCCAAGTCGTGAATATGAATATATGATCATTGACAAACGAAAAAACATCATGATTAACCTTATCATTTCACTTCTATAAATATCAATTCAACAAATATTATTGCCATTAGTTTTAGTGACTAAAAATTTCAGATTCTTACAACCATAAACCATTCATATAGATAACTTTCTAGAAATTCTCATTGATTAACTAAATTAGGATAAAAACGAATAATTAATTAGTAAATAGCACATAACATTAGCTGCCCTAACAACAATTTCGACTGACTTACATATATTTATATGATATTAGGATTAATAAACCTCTCTTCATCATTTCCTTACTAACTTATTTTCCCTAATCTCTCTCCACCATTAGGACAAAAAAAAAAGCTCAAAAAGAGTTAAAGAAACAAAAATCAACCACAAGATAGAGCCATGAGAAGTACTGCGGCTCGTTCCTCTTCCCCAAGTTTCCTCCATAGCCTCTTCTTCTCCACCGCTGATCTTTTCATCACCGGTACTTTAAACCCTAAATCCAAAAATCTACCAACTGTTTTCACATTCTTCTTATTGTTACTGCTACTGTAATTCTCAGTATCTGGCTTGATGATCCTGTTCTTGACATTCCCTGATTCACCTTTTCCAATCTTGACATTTCGATTGTCGAGAGTTAGACTGTTATTACTTTTGTTCTTCATCTTATTATCTTCTTGTCTGATTCCAAGAGCTGCTTGTCTCTTTTTCCTACTCTTGATCCCACACGCATTACACAATGACTGCAAAAAGTAAAAAAACCTTGATGAGACACTAGAGAACAAATAGTAAAGAATCATCAAGCAAATCTAAAGTTAAAGCCTTGTAAGCTAATAATCAAAGATCTCTTAGTTACAAGGTCATTACAAACAACAAGATCTTAACCATGAACTAAGTGTTTACAATTAAGCTCTGATCATTTTGTATTAAGACTAAAACAGAATCAAAACAAAACATAGAGATCAACTATTTATGTTCTTCTTCTATGATCAACAACTAAAACCTAGATACTCTATACACATGATCACACCAATGCTTCAATAAAATTCTGAAACCCACTTGAAATAAAGCTAAGAACACAAGATCAACCAACATTTGAAGGTACTACAAGTACCATTTTGACTAGATCTAACAGAGGAGAGCTCAAAGATTGGATTTTTAGGGTTTTTTTTAAAAAAGGGGAAGAGAGATCAATGATCATCATCCTTACTTTAGGTCCGGCTGGTCCACCACGCCAAAGTGGAGTCCTGCTTGTTCCGCAATCAACGCATGTCTTCTTCGTATCACCTCCACTTCCACTGCTACTACAGTTCCCGTTGTCTACATCTGAAGAATCTCCCGCCGATTCGAGCTTCGTCTTTGTTTCTTCCGTCATTGACATCTACAGGAACAAAGAGAAACCTATACAAAACGTGATCAGCTACTACAAAGTAAGATCACAAAACTAAGAATACAAAAAAAAAAAAAAATGATCATGAATACTCACATTGATCCACTTCAAGGCGTGACAAGATTGAGAAGAATGAAAACTTCAGGCTTTAGCTGAAGAGTAACAGAAACGGCAGAGAAGTATCAGAGAGCTCTTCTGATTGAAAGGCTGTGAAGAGTAGAAGAGAGTGTGATGAAGATGATGATAAGGAAGAGAGAGAGAGAGACGCCGCAGAGGAGTAACGGATAAAACAAACTGAGAGGGTTTTTATAATAAAGAAGGAGGCGGGGACTGAAAAACCCTAGATTTCTATTTCTTAATTCCTATATTACCCTCGAGCGGGGGGTTTTATTACTCTCCAACCACCCGCCAAAAAAACAAATAACTAAAAACTGAAAAAAAGAAGAGGGAAATATTTTACAACTTACTTTAGTTAATGAGTAACAATCCAAGGGTTTTTTTGGTATCTTGGTACCAAATGTGAATATTTTTTCAAAAGCTGGCGCACAAAATTATTGGAATTGCTTGTTTTAGTAGTTTCATTTGTATGCCACGTTTTAATTTCTTAAATTGGGCTTAGTGTGATGCATGCATTTTTACTCACTGCCATATGGTTATTTTGAGTAATTCTTCACAGTATATCAATAATTATGTGATTTTTTAATGAAAGAATTATGATAAATGGTGTCATATTGTTTCGAGTCATCTATAATTATTAAAAAAAAAAAAATTCTCGTGTATTGTAGCTTTTTCATGTATTAACATAATAATAACATCATTCACTTCCTCTTTTTTTGGGTCAATTTCTTCAATTTAAATATCATGTAATGGATGTTGCATAATTAGATATATTTTTTTTTTGTAGAAGGCTACCTACGCCTGTAACTATAGAGTTTGCACAAAACATAAGATTTTTATAATATTGAAACCCTACTTGAAGTTGACGATAAGCATTAATAACATCGATTTATGGACATATGTTGATTATAGATACGCGTGCACATGCACACAATAGGCCAAAATGACTCGGACCGCACTGAAAGAGGATAAACAAATATTAACAATAAAAAAAAGAGACGAACCAAATGGGCTTAAGTCACCAAATAAGACCAAATAAAGTTTGACCAACTTTTTTATGTTTGACTTTGCAGTGTTGTGTAGTACAAATATAACAAAACCCAGACACTTTCTTCTCATCACACTTTTAACTACATAATAAAACTCCTTCCCAAATTTCCCCTGATGACTCCTACCCAACTCCCCAAAAAGCTTATTTCATGACTCAAACCCACCAACCACCGACTCTGACCAGATCAGACCAGACCAGACCAGACCAGACCAGACCAGACCAGACCAGGCCAGACCAAGGCACCTCATCTGACTTTTAAACAGAAGACCAGACTCTAATCAGACCCATTTAACCAGTGCCCCCACACTTATAAGCTCCTTAGACTCTTCAATCATCATACTCGGCTCCTGTTTGAAACAAAACCAGATTCAAGTTTACACAAGGAAGACACATAGACAGATTTATGTTTTCCTTGGACAGGATTAATTAGTCCCAACTTATGAGTTTTTTTTTATACCTTCACTTGAAGTTGAAACCACCTGGCGGTACAGCTGCATCATTACCTCCAAACTGGAAGCCTTGTGCAGAGCCATCACCAGCTGGTAAAGTTTCATCTTCCTCTTCCAACCAGTATGTTTCAAGAATCTTCACTGCCTTCTCATAGATTTCGCTGTTGTCATGACTCTGCAGATTCTCAATCTTTTCTAAACCTTCAGCATCATCGATTAGCTGTGCATAAAAGTTTACATCCCCAGTGTTTCCCGTGACCTTTTCAGCTTCCCCAACCTTTAGAATGTTCTCCAATCCTTCTAGACACACAGTGATGATCCTTGGATCAGGGCACACCAAAAGATCACACAGTGGTTTCACGACTCCCTGTTCCACCATGTACCTAAAGCATGCAACAAGGGAAGAATTTTAAGTGATCGTTTGAAAGAGACCTAACAAAGAGTATAAAGGAGGCAAGAACAACAGAAGATGGGGCTGATGTTGAATAATCTTACTTGATTTGGTCGGGAGAACCACCTGAGGTGGCATTGGATATTGCCCATGCAGCTTCTTTCTTTATATCAAACTCTGCATTTTGAAGCAGATTGACGAGAGGGCAAATCAAACCAGCTTCACATACAGCCTACATTACCAGAATAATATTAGAGAACATAACATACACAAAATCTTTCGTCAAACAACAAAAGCCTTCTGAAAATAATAATGATCTGAACAGAAAAAAACATCCACTTTCAGCCAAAGTTCACCTGAATCTGTTCCCTGTTTCCAGCAGTAATATTTGAGATTGTCCAGCAAGCTTCCTTTTTTATGCTCTTCTTATGGTTGTGAGTCAGGAGGCTCAAAAGGCTGAGGAGTGCACCATGACTGATTACACACTGCAGGAGTATTTCACATCAGCTCAGAACCAACCAAAAATTAAAGAGAACTTAGTAAGAAATGGTCAAATTTTTTAGGGAGGGAGAACTGTACAACTAAAATGATGAAAACATAGTTCTAGAAGAATATTGCCTTAAATTACTCTAAAACTACGCTAAAGAGGCAGGACACCACATCATGTGTATTATTAGAGAAGGCAGCAATGATAAAAACATGCATGATAACAAGGAAAACCAAGTAAACAAAGAAATGATATAATCATAGAATCCCATTCCAGAGGTACACATAACAATCCCAAGGTGAATAAATCGGATGACTAGTAGGAAGCTATGCAAGTAACTTCTGACAACCAATGTCATTATCAAAAAGTTCAGATTCAGCTGATTTGCAAACAGTGTCTCATTCTTTTCATTACAGTTTTAGGAAAACTGGACCATGCATACTAAATAGAAATGACCGAAACTAAAGAAAATAAGCTTACCTGCGTCTGGCCATCATCTCCAGTGACAATGTTTCCGATACTACGAAGTGCAGGAATAAGCACAGATGGTGATGGGTGCCTACAGCATACGAATATTTTAATAATATTCAGTAACACATAACATTCATGTACAAAAGCAAAGTGAAATCACATGATTACAAAACTCACTGGAGAAGTTCGACAAGTCGAGGAACAACACCTGCCTCAATGACAGATTGGATTTTGTCATTTGTGCCATCGGAAAGATAAGAGAGGGCCCAACAGGCATCTGTTAACACTTCCTCATCAGTCGAATGAATCAGGCGTTCAAGGGCTGGAAGTGCTGGACGAACCTGTTATCAAGAGATCAAAGGTATTATAAAGAGAAACTCATGGATCTTCAAGCAGAGATTGAGACTGGAATTAGAGAGAGACCTGGTCAAAAGGAGGCTGTGGCTTGCCCCTGCAGAAATTAGAGAGGGTCCAAGTAGCATTTCTCAGCATTGAGAGTTTAGAATGCTCATTTAACTGAGAGAGCAATGGTATCAAAGCTCCCTGACCAAGAACAAGATCTCTGCACCGTGGAGAATCACCAGCAACATTCCCTAAAGCCCAAACAGCCTTAAAAATGAAACCGATTAAGAATATAAACGTTAGAACACACTTGTTCCCAAAGATAAAACAAGAACACTATCATGAGCAAAAAACGATGAACAAATATATTTACCTGCTCACGGACATCATCACTCTGAGAAGCCAACAGTTGAACAAAAATGGGAACAGCACCATGTTCAATGACCACCTTTGTATTCTCTGAAGTCCCAGAAGCAATATTCGTCAATGCCCAAGCAGCCTCAAACTGAATCCCAACACACATACAAAACACACAAAGTATAAAATAACAGACTGATAATTCTAGCAAATAAAACAAATAACATAAACGGATCCAACAAACCTGAAGCTGTGGATAATCCTCCCTCTTGAGAAATTCAACAAAACGAGGCACAACACCAGCATCTATCACTTCTTCAATTGGAGGACTACGCTCTGCCATAGTTTTAAAACCATCATTTCAAGGAATTGCCAAATCGAATAGAATCTTTTTTTTTTTTTAATCAAATACAGATTTAGCAAAAAAATTACCAATAGAAAGCAATTTCCTGAACTGAGTAGTAGCTTCAAGCTGTAAGTTTCTGTCATCTGACCAAACACCACCAACCATAGAAGGCAAACTCTCCAGCTTCGATCAAAATCGAAAACGATCTAATTAGTTCCAACACCAATACAAACCCTAAGAAATCGGTTCCAGATCTCTACTAATTTTACCTTCTTCTCGACCATAGATGCAGCAGGAATAGAAGAAGGAGCGAATTGAGGTTGCTGAGAAGCTTGAAGACCTTCGCGACGCTTCTTCTGTAAGCTTTCTTCACGTTTGCTTTTACGGATCTCGACCATGTTGTCCTCTCTCCTCCGTCGTCCTTCCTCAGCATCAACCGCCACTTTGTAGCGGTTCCGACGAACCTCAGTCCTAGCGTTGGGTCTCAAAGACATGGCTACTTCAAATCTCTTCTTCTTCGTGCCGGTGAATGAAATGAGCCAAACGAGAGTGGAGATTAAGCTATGGTATGTATGTATATATAATAAAAGTGTATGTATATAATCGGCGGATAGATAGAGGATGATAAACCCTAGACGAAGTAGGGGGGAACGAGAAAAGAGGAAAAAAGCACAGAGATTGAATTTCGTTGGCTTACAAAAAACATTTGGTAATCTAAAGAAATTTTAGATTCGTTTACAGCAACCAAACTATAGAGTGTTACTTAAGTTGACTTGTTTTCACTATTTCCCACCGACTATAGTTTGTAAAAAGCTTTTTGAATATAGAGAAAACTAAAATCGATATAAAATACAATTTTAGAAAACTTGGCTTTGTGAAATGGTACATACGAATTTAAAAGTATATTCGTTTTTAGGTAACACAATCATTATCACTCAAGAAGGGTCGGCCAAGTTTAGACTTTTTAGAGAATAAGTTTTAAGAAGTATACACATAAATATATGTACGGCGATCTCTGAGGTATTGTAATGTCTTTTTTTTTAAGTTGAAGCTCTTAAGGGAAAAAACATGGTGATGGGGTTTGTTAGTTAGCGGAGGTCGAGGACTTCGTATTTGAGTTTCGCGTTGAGGAATACGTGTGAGCAATGCTCATAGATTGGATTACCGTCTTCTGATTCTTCGTGCGGGTGGAAGCCTCGTTGCTGGCAGTTACGGATCACTGATACGCCCGATGGATCTGAGAGATGGAATATCCCGTGAGGTGTTGATTCGTCCGTTGGAGCCATTACTATTGCAACTGCCTCTGGTAACATTATCTGTTGAGATAGATATGGACCATAAGGTAAAAATATAAATGTAGATAATGACATCATAAGTGATTAACATATAGCTAGTGAGAGGGGAAGTTTGTTACCTGATAGGAGTAGTGTGTGTGAAGATCAACTGATGACATGAAGCAAGTTTGTGTAGGGTGAGTCTGAAACCAAAATGTAATTAGCCACAAGAATCTAAAACGCTTATCAACAAGAGGATATTTGGATTCAGAATCGTTCCGAGTTGCTGCTTTTAGGTTCTGGGGAAAAGCAGAAAGATGGAAGGAAATAACATGGATTTGCTGGTCGATGAGGCTGAGAGAACTTACATGAATCCAACCCAAGGGAAATAGAGAGAGTCTGTCCTGTACTTCGAATATTTCTTCTTCATTTAGTGTTTGGCACTGTACATTAGCAAATGAAGACGGACTATATAAGTCTAAGAAGAAACCAAGAGGAAAATAAAAAAAATCGTTATTGATGAAAATGGTAAAGAAAAAGGGAAGAACATACAGAATCTGAGGTCGACTCCTGCTTCGGGATTATGAGAGTAGTGATATGAAAAACCCTGTTTTTCTACAAAAAGGGTAAAAAAGGAATATAAGTGATGACAAGAATCTCAACTGGTCATGAACGTGAGTACAATATAATATGAATGCAAAGGTCTCTTCCATCTACTCACCAGAGAGCCGGCAAGCACTCCACAAGTTTCTAAATTCCTTTCTGTGTTTGACCGAGCTAGCCTTAAGAAATCTTCCATTATGCGCACAGGCTTCAGCAAATTTAAATGGAGAGAAACGACATTAGTATTAAAATTTACAAAACAAAAAATGGAACCAATTCTAGCAAGCTTTTAAGGTGTAATGTGCAATGGCATGAATCCAATACTTTTGACTTAAAACATACTTTCCAACATATTACTAATGTTCCATACAATAGTTTCATGATTTAGAAATGTGTTGAATCTTGAACACATACAGAGTTATCATAAGGCTATCATCTCAAATTTTCTACTGGAAATGCATGCCCCTTCTACTTTGCTCACACCAAAACTTTAGAATTGATGGAAATTGCACAAATATAAAAGAAGAAATAACTGGAACTTACCACATGCAAATGCTGATAAGAATTGCTGCCCTCTTTATCTTCTAGAGAAGGCATTGCAGGTCCTGGTCTAGGATCAGCTACTTTAGATGGGCAAATTTGGGCAAACTCTTGATGCACTTGGGCAAGTACAGGAGGAGGGGCAGGTTGCTTCATACCGACAAACTGAAAGGGGTCTTCAGTTGCGTCACTTATAAACTGGGAAGTTACCGCCTCAGAATGACGCTGCCATCGACCATCATCTAAGGAGAGCACAGAGTTCAGCGTTGAGACTTCTTGAGAATCACCATTAAGTGATGTTGAGGAACCGCACGGTCCAGCTTCAATCAAACTGTAGAAATCCATAGAGTAAGTTAGAAACAGTCATGACTTCTGTAAAGAAATACTTAAAAAGCAATAGAAGAAAAGTACTTACGCTGAATTTTCAGGAGAACCCCAATCGGAATTACTCGGATATTGAACCTGTCATTCCATACAAAGAAAAAAAAGATTTTTTTCAGTTCCTTCAGATCTAGAAAGATAACATTGGATTGGAGCAAGAAGAAAAAGAAAGGGTAAGAAAATGTGGGAAAGATAACAATGATCATCAATTTTTACCTTTATCTCTGACTTAGGTGCAACCCATTGGCTTTTAAGACCATTTGGACCAAGAAATGAATGTCTTGACAAGGTTGCTTGATTTGGAGGTAGAAAATCAAAAGATCTGAAAGGTTCAGGAGCATAATTAAAGTGTCAATGATCATCTCACATAAATATGGACACGCACGTGAATCTCCTATACACATTTCTTGTTTCAATATTTCAAAACTGCAGATAAATTCTACAAACACACAAACAAGTATCTTCAAACATGATACCATAAACAGAAAAGCATAGCAGCATTGGCAGTTTAGTCCATCAGAATGGCAAATTTTCTGGTAATAATGACCCAAACATCATCAAATTTACTGTGGTCGCAGACACAGACAGAGGTAAAGCAAGAAACCAAATGACATATATGGGAATTGCGTACCCTATTTCTCAAGGTTTCCAAATGCTAAGAGAAGTATTTGACTTTCTATTATACAGAGTTACTGACAATTATACAAAATGAGAATACTTACAGCTTCTGGAATTGCTGATCAATCTGTGTAAGATTTGAAGATGAAGTCAGATTATTGTTATACCCCCAGGATGGTTGAGATGTTTGTAAGGCTGGCTGCATCCAGGTAAGAAAGAAATAAGAAAAGGCATTGCTGGTAAAGAAGCACTTAGAAGTTTTGGGAACATGGTTTCTGAAAATGTAATGATTAAGCCAAAAAACATAACCCTAGATTATGTAGTCAATGCAATTCCAAGTTTTAGACCTTGTTAATATCAGGTCTGGAGTATGAAGCTCTGTAGACAGGAGGCCATTCAACAGCATCTGAACTATATGATACGTCTGGGAGATCACTTCCAACCCGATAGGATTCATCCTCCTCAGCTCTGTTCAGCTCATCCACTAGCCGGTCGAATTCCGGTTTCAGAGACTCGAGCTCATTGATTACAGCACGCAACCTCTGTTGTACAAAGAAGATCACATCTGAGGACACTACTATGTCTAGGAACACCAAACAACATTTGAAGGATAAAATAGAAATACCTGACCTTCCTACTCCCGAGTCTAGCTTGTGGAAGTGATGCCTGGTAATCTCGATGGAAAGGAATTGTTTCAGAAATCAAACTGCGAAAAAAGAAGAACAAACTTGTAGCTTCTTCCTTCTTGTACGGAAAATATAAAAACCTCGAAGTACATATAGTGTGATTTCTTTTCTCCTCACCTCGAATATCTAAGAAGCATGATATACAAATCCACTACATTCTTCTCATCACGATATATACTGGCCTGAACAATGTTCAAACATGATTATGCTTAAATCATCTAAAAAATCCAAACCATCAAACCAGACAACAGGTAAAAAAAATCAACTGCTGTACAAGACAATCATATAATTGGAACGCTAGTACATGTTTCTCTACAATTAGGTTTACACAGAAACTAGAAATCAATCACTGATCCATAAACTTCAAAATCCAATTGATAAACTAAACTTCCAGATAACCCTAAACCTAACAAAATCAATACCACCTTAACATTATCCAGTTCCTAAACTTGCAGCGCGAAATCAAATCCTAAAAAACGCTTCACATGGAATTGAGAAAATCTACATCTAGAGTGAGTAAAATTGAGATTGAGATTGGAATATCCGTAGCGATATCGGCAACAGACCTGTCGAAGGAGATTATCGGCGATGCGGTAGTAATTACGGAGAGGAATACGATTATCCACCTCGATCTTACGTGCGACCTTGTTCAGATCAATCTTCATCTTACTGAGTCTGAGTATACAGCTTAATCGTTTCCGATTTCAATCACTTTTTCCGGCAAAAGTTCCGCTGAGATCGAACCGAACGATCAATGGCGCTAGAAAACGTAAGAGTCAGAGAAGAATAAAAACGGTGTCGTTTTTAGAGAAACCAAATGTCGACATGAGGATTACCAAAGAAGGTCGGTAATGATAGTCAATATGATATTTCATATATGACCACCGAAATTAAAATGATTAGTCAATAGGTGTCCGGGCCTACCAAAGATATTTATTGGGAAATTTTGACGTTTACCTAAATTTTCAGGGGTAGATATTTAAATATGGAAAGATTATTACCAATTACCAAACATGAATCGAATCCGGAGCCGAAAGGAGCCAACTCATTGTACTACCACATCTTTGGTAAAAGGCACAAAGGAACAACAGCTGAGTCAAAGGTTTCATAGCCATTTCGGCGAGAAACCGATTCATATATGTGTGTATGGTGCTAAATTGCCAAAGATCGGAAAACGGGTAGATACAAAACTTGTTCAAGATTTTCTTAACCATTCTACACAATTTCTTCTTCGTTTTTTTTTTTTTTTTACAGAAAATACTAACAGCCATGAATGTTTGTGGCTTTTCTAATTGAAAGATGAACAAATTAAGAAATTTTCAAAGAAGCAAACAGATAAGAGGTAAGAGCAGAGTGTTTCTGCCTTGTCCACAAGAAGAAATCACAAACACTCTCAGGGCCTGGTCCGGACTAATTTGGGCCATAAAAGGTTTTTAGTTCTCAGAAAGTGCCCCATCGATCATCTGCAAAGAGAAAATGGCTTGTGTGAAAAACTAAGAAACCGTCTTGTTATCATCAATATTCATGGTAGATCACAAGTTGATTACAAAACAAAGTTGTAATATGTTTCAGTTACCTTAACAATGTGATAAGCTGTCGAGAGACGGCTAAGGATCCAGGATAGGTATCTCTTTGTACTGGTTATTCCGTTATCATGCATGAGATCAAAACACAAAAGCTTTTTCCCCAAGACATATGGTTCACTTCAGCATTGCAACGATGTTCCATGGCCATGAAATTTGACAATGGTATCATACTTGTCGAACACACCCTGTGAAGAACTCTTCATTCTAAATTTCTAATATTGAATTCATTTCCTATATGAGCTTCAATTTCGAGGAAGTTGTCAAAACACCTTGGTCGTGCAATAAGTTTATTCAAAACATCATTGGCTATCTTTTTAACCATGGTTGCTTCATCAAGCCTAATAACAATAGTCATTTGTGTCATTAAAGAGCACCCTAAAATCATAATTTAAAATATATATGGCATAAGAAAGAAGATACCCGTTGTAAAGATCCTGTCCAGCCATATTTGCTACATCTCCGAGAGCTTGCATCCATCTTTGTTTCTGATCCTCTGGTTTGCCCTTGCATGTTTTATTAAAGACCTTTCCAAATTCTCCCGTCTGTTTTATAACATGGGAAGGATCAACGTTGTAGAAAATGGGAATCACCATTTGATCAAACTCCTTGTAACACTTGTGGATCTCCACCAATTCATTTAAGCACCACTTGGAAGAAGCATAGTTCTTAGAGAAGATGACGATTGAGATCCTCGATTCTCTTATGTCTAATGAAAGATCAGGGGAGATTTGAAAGCCTTTAAGAATATCACGATCCCTGAATGTATTGATTAACCTGCTGTTGAGCTCCTTGAGAAGATGGCTGAGGAATGATTTGCGGACATCTACCCCATAGAAGCTGGGGAAAACATCGTGTCTCCAGCTGCCAGAAGAAGAAGACACCACGGAAGAGGATAAGAGAGAAGAGACAAAAAAAAAATTTCAAGGGATAGCAAGCTGTTGTAAATAAGTAATACAAAATGAGAGAAAGAGTAGAAACTTCCTGGAGGACTTACTCAGAAGAATTACTGTACAATATATCTTGTTGAATGGTTGATATAAATTCCCAACAAGAGAAACGGGTTGAACTGTACAATGAAATCTGAGGGAAATTTCTCAACTGGTGACATCCTTTAAGATTGAGGTACTCGATAGATTCCAAGTAGTGGAGATGAATTGGAAAGCTCTTTAGCTTTTTGCATTCCCCCATGTTTAACCTCCTCAGTTTAACGAGATTCTGAATTGAGGAAGGAAGGCTCACCAAAGATGAGCATCCAAAAAGATAGACTTTCTCGAGGCTTTTAGCCTTAAAAAGATCTGGAAGTTCTTTCAAATATCTGGAATTACGCATATTTATCTTCTTGAGGTTTCCAATTGGCTGAAAACAAACAAGTTGAAAAAAAAAAAAATGAAAAGGCTAAGGCTAAGGCAGCTTTGTTCTAATTTTTTTTAAAAAGTTTTGTTGTGTTCTAAAGTTGACAACCAAAAACATGATAGTCTCTCACCAAACACCTCAAATAATATTTTTTTTTTAAAATGAATAAAATAGTGGAAATCTTTTCAATAGTATGAAAACCCTCTAAGAGAAAATTGGATAGTTAGATAGTTTTAAGTTTTAATTTGCAAAATAGATAATTTTTAGGGTAATTTTCAATTTATTACTTCTACTTTTCTCTTAAATCTACCCTACAAATAATTTATTTTTCAAATTAAAACTTAAAACTACATAAACTTCCTATAAAAACATAAAAACTACAATATTTGCAAAGAAACTCATACAATATTTTCTTCTTTTAGAAATTCTTTTTTTAGTGAGAGTCTCATTCTCTTATAAATAATATAATAAAAGTAAAAAAAAGAAAGAATGAAATATGGTTCTCAAATGAGAATTTTTGAGAAACTCATGAGATACTCTTTCAACACTTGTCATCATTGATTGATTTAGTTTTAAAAAAACTAAATATATAATTAATTTATATTAAAATATTAATTTTTTTAATAGACACAAATTCATGTACACATTTTTTAACCGGTACACATTTTTAACACACTATTAGAGCATGTGTGGATAATCTCTCATCAAAGTTTCTCAACTATAAAAAAAAAAAATATATTAATATTTAACTACGAAGAAAGTCTGAGAGACCCTAATGGACATGCTATTATAAAAAACTTAAAATGGAGTACCTGAGTTCCTTCCCACAACTTCTCAAGCTTACTATTCTCCAACGTTAGTTCAACGAGATACTCCGCCTTAAAACTAGAAGGCAAACACTTCGCTGGAAATTTACTCCACTTTAGCGATCTGAGTTTAGGGGGCAAATAAAAAAGGCCTTGAGGTAGATACAATCTGCTTTCACCATTTTGGCACCACTGATCCTCATCAACTATTAGAAACTCGAGATTAGGCATGCATTCTAACGATTTTTGATTTATGAATAATGGCTCCTCGATATCTGATGTGTTGAAATGTATTCCTATCACGGTCTCTGAGCCCTGTAAGAAAAAGAAAAAAAATCACAAGCTAACTATATATTACTTTATTAAGCATATAGAAACAATTGTAAGAGTATATCAATCGCCAATTAATGATGATTAAATTAATATAAAGTCATGCATAAAAAGCATATGCAAAAAAAAAAAAAAAA
>VBRH01000090.1:10571-32851 GCA_014578085.1 Cardamine resedifolia
TCTTCTCTCACGCCTCAACTCAATATCAGTTTCCCAAAAACTGAAACTCACGCGTAGAAGAAGAAGAAGAAGAAGAAGCAAAGAAGTTTCCCGAAATTGCAACCCAAGTCCTCCGACTTTTACCGCTTTTGCAATTTGGCCCCAAACTTTTTAACTGGATTATGACACCCCCAGAACAAAAATCTAATTTGATTATTTCGATCCAAATAATCAAATTCTCGAGATTTGTCTAAGGTTCATAAACCCAAAAGGATTCCGAAATTAATTAAATCAATTAATTTACGGAACGCGGGTGTTACATATAGTCTAGTGATTCTTTATCTAATTGTTTAGATCGATACATTATTGAGCTATTTTGGCAACAAAGAATAAACTTTTGATGTTATATTATAAAATAATTTCATACATGATAGAATATTTGCTTAAAGAAAATATATTTTGCAAAATGAGTACCAGAGAGTGATTTTGAAGCAAGTAGGAGTTTCAAGTGCTCCAACTTGGAAAACTTTACAAAAACACATCCAACTTTCAGATTTGAAAGTGCAATTATAACTAAAATTTCTAACCAAAAAGCTGAGAAAAATATGCTTGCAATTAGAACAAAAACTATTAAGCTAAGAAAATTGGACTAATAAGGACCAACCCGGGTTAGAACTAATATATTCGAACTCTAGTTGGACCGGACCGGTCTGACTACATAATTGAAAGAATTAATCAAGGATAGGTCCCACTATTTCCTTACTTTTATTTATATATAATTTTTACATTTCGAAGTTTTAGATCATAGAGTGAGGTAAAATCATAAATCTCACACCAACTTATTAAAAGCAGCAAAATATTGAGGTTAAAATCATAGGATCTTACAACAATTTGTATACTACAAGTCTACAATGAACATGTAGTTTTGGTCCACACGAAGACTTTCTTCGATGTACAACAGAAATATAAATTACAAAAGTAAAATTCGGTTGCTCTGGGGAAAACCAAACTAAACCGGGAAGAATACAAAAGAATCGTTTTATTAACCGGTTAAAGAATCACAAATGTGAACCGGAAGAGCCGTCATGGCTGCTCAAATCCCAATTATGTTTCTTCTTGTGCTCGAAATTCTGAAAGCATGTCAATGGCCTCATCTGAGAGAACCAAAAAAGACAAAACATGCAGAAGAAGAAACAGATCAGAGAGACAAACAAACAAAACTCAGAAGCCAAAAACAAACAAACTCAAAGAACTGATTGTTCTAAAGAGAGAGGGATGAGAAACAGACCCTCCATTGTCGCTTGTGACCCATGTGGTGAAGAATGGACTCAAGCCGTTTAATGATATCTCTGAAAGTTGGTCGCTTTGCAGGTTTCTCATGCCAGCATTCTTCTATCAACCTATAAATCGGATTGAGTTAAACCGGTTAATGACATGAACCAAACCAATCAATGATGCAAAACAGTCATAAGTAAGTAGTATATAGTTTCTTGGTTAAAGGGAAGAGAAAGACTCACGTTTTAAGACCATGTGGGTAATTCTTTGATGGAGCTTTAAATAATGGCCGCTGTTTGCTAGCATAAGCTTCAGAAGCTTCACTGTCTTCCTTTTCAGCAAAAGGCATTCGACCTTCTATCATCTAAAAAGTCCAGACATTTAAAGAAATCAACAACACGAACAAATTTAAAATTTAAAATAAAAAAAAGAGAAAAAGTTGTAAGTTTTTAGTTTTTTTACTTACCTCTTGAACAATCAATGCGAATGAGAAAACATCAGCTTTTGTATCGTATTCTTCGCTAGTGAAAACCTCGGGAGCTACATATCGACCTGTACCGATAAAATCATGAATCAAGATCAAGAATCTTGACAAAGCAGGTCAAGAATTAAACCTCCCGAATTAACAGTAACTAGATGGGTGCGAAAAAGCACTTACAAGAAGCGTCTTGACATGTGAAAGGCTTGTCTTCTTTAACAGTAACAAGCTTGCTTACTCCAAAGTCTGCAACTTTCAGATGCCCGGAATCATCCCGCAATATGTTTCTGCGAATATAATTTTACCATTGTCAGAAAATAAGAGAGCTTGTTGAAGGTAACTGCAATATAAGAGACAACGCCGATATGGACTACTCACGAAGGTTCAAGATCACGGTGGATTATAGGGTCTCCTTTGATCTCATGAAGATAGCTCATTCCCCTATAAAAAAAATCGAATGGATAAGACTAGAGTTACATGAGAATCTAATAGAATAGAACATTTATAAGAAGACACATATATAGCTTTAAATCGCATACCTTGCAATATCAAGGGCATATCTAACAGCATTAGCTGGTTTTAATTGTACTTTCCTTTTGAGCAATTCACGCAAATCCCCCTGATGAATATATCAAATGAGATCTTGGTTTCGAGAAACTAAAGAGAACAAAAAAAGATTTCAAATTTATCAGAGAAAGTCATACCCTAGGCAAATACTCAGTTACAATCATCATTGGATTAGTTTGTGTTACAGCACCAAGAAACTGCACAATGTTTGGATGCCTAAGCCTTTGAAGCAATGCAAGCTCATCGTGAAATTTCCTCCTGCGCGCACATACACAACACGATAATGGTAAGGAACTGGAATCTAAAAACCTTACTACTCCATACAAGGTATTTTACTCACACTTGATCCTCATCGCTCAAAACTTCATCATCAAGCTTTTTCACCGCAACTTGAATGCCACGCCACATTGCCATACAGTAAGTTCCCTGAAACAAGAAGAAGCTTCATACCATTAGACTAAAAGGAATCGAAAACACATCAATAACAAAGATCCACTAGAGACAAGGGCATGTTTTGTACCTTTGTTATCCCTTTGCTTTGAGTGAAATCAAGCTCACTAGGATTGATTTCATAATCAGGGACTTCACGAGCAGTCTTAACGTGCATTGGAGCCATCTGAAACATACAAATAAGTCAACAATAATGATCCAATGGTGTAATCCAACATCAAACCAAATTTAATATTCCGCTAGATTCTCACCGGATGTTTAGCTCCATGAATCTCAAGAATCTTGATTACATCAATGTTCTTGTAAAATATCGCATCCGCCAAAGGCTGTTTTCAAAAATGTATTAGATCACTCAACAAAACCAGAGAAACAATTAACAAAAAAAGAATGAAAAAAAAAAATCATCATCTTCTTACAGTGCTTCCCCAACGATCTTTAGGATCAACTTCAGCTTTCCGATCAAGAAGAAGCTCAACAACATCTTTCAAGCCTTGACAAGCCGCCACGTGGAGAGCAGTCCGATTATCAATGTCTCTGTAATTAGCATCGATACCTGAATCAAGAAGCTCCTTAATCCCTTCAATGTCACCTTCATTTGACAAATACATAAGTCTGACACCACCATCGATCTCTTCTCCATCCTCTAACACCTCTTCTTCCGAGTGAATCGACGGGTCCGGAATCTTCTCCGGCGCCATCGACGATTGCCGACCAATCGTAAACCTCGGCACTTGGTAATCCTCTTCCATCTGATTTGTATCCGAAAATTTCGGAGTGGTCAACGACAAATCAAAGATTTAAAATTCAAAGCTCCGACCTTTTTGGGTACCCTTTTTGAAAAGACAAACCCTAAAACCCTGATTAAACCCAAATTCACAAAAATCTGAGAAGAAATTGAAGAATGAAATCGCAAGAGAATCAAAAAAAGGTTTAAACTTTTTTCTCCAGCGAAGAATAAATTAAACCCAGAAGCGAAATTTTATAGATGGATGATGCCGTGATGGAGAAGACTAAGCTGGTCGGTAAAGAAAGTCATTGGGGAAGAACCAGCTTCTGTTGAGCGCGTCTGTATCACGTGATTCAAGCGCGTAGAGAGGAAAGTTCATTGGGAAAGTAGACGGATTTCGTTAAACGACCGCGTTATACATGCGCCGACTCATTTTCTCTCATTGTAACCAACCTGGTTGGTTTTGTGAATTTAAAGTCAGTACTTGGGGACAAAGACTTCCAAAAGGATAAGAATAACATATAGTATAATAATATCAGTTTTATATTTCCTTTTGATTTCCCAAAATGATTCCAATATTTTCCACTTGTTTAATTATAAAATACAGGCCACTTTAGTTGTTTTTCGATAAAGCCACTTTAGTTGTCCAAGGAAACCAACTAGTAATTGGATAATGTTTCATGCTAAATATGTGATCCAATTGATTGATGTACATTGAATAGGTAAAGATTGACATCTTCATCCTCATCCCTTTTTCTCAAATTTCGTATTGGAAAAAAACTCGTTCAATTACTATTCGACTTCACAACATGTGAATTTATATGGTTTTAGCATCTTTTCTAATTTTATATTATTATTTTTGTCAACCTATTTTGCTTAAACTATGTTTTTCAAATATAATTATAATTCTTTATATGTAAAATGCAATTTCAAGATTTTGACATTCGTATCTTAAGACATGGGCATAGATAATCAATTTGTTGTCTCGAATGACAAGTTGTCTTATTATAGCTCACATATTCCTGCTTGATTTCACTAATTTCAATCCACTATTTTTGGATTTTTTCTAAGTAATTTAGTACAAATGTCAAATTGTCAACTACATTCCAAATTGGTTCCTAATTATGTAGAGATATAATTTATAATTCCATTTATCAATTAAAAGAAAAAAGGATATTCTAAGTAGATACATGTATTAATTTGCTTAAATTAACATACAATTATTAGATTTCATAGCATTTTATTAACTAAAACTGGATACACTTCATTAACAAAATATCCCTTGGTATTTTTATATTTAGTTAGATAATAAGTTTCAATAAAAAAAATTTCAATAACTAAATGAAAATATTTTCAAGTGTTTGTTTATTTGTTTGGTTAATAAAGAAAGGGTCCATACTCCATAACAATAACGACTAGCAAATATTGATTTAAAATATGTACATATGATTGTAAAATAAAATAAACAAGTAAATAAAATAGAAGAAAAATGGAAACTATAGTTCAAGTAAATAATATTTATCTATGATATTTTGAAAAATAAATATAAATGAGTATAAAATGAGAAAAAATGAATCTAAGAGACAATTGCTAAAGAAACTATTAATATCTACAATATTCAAAGGAAACAAATGTCAAATGATAATTACAAAATTATGATGAACACATGCACATAGCTATGACATTTTTAGCTTCAACTAATGATGACAAGTTGTCTAATTATAGCTCTCTTCCTATTGAAATCTTATTAATAATGCTTTTCCTTGATTCAATTCAAATTTTTTGTAACTTTTGAAAGTAAATTGTAGTATCAAATGTCAACTACATTCAAAATTGGTTTCTAATTGTGTGTTTTAAATTATTACATTGAATCATCTTATTATCTAACAGATAAGAATACACTAATTCAAATCCTTGACTTAGATTACCCTTCTTAATAATATATGTATTTATGCTCAACCAGAAAAAAAAAAGGAATATTCCCACAAGATAAATGTTGATGCGCATTGACAGAATTAATAAGTTTCATATTGGAAGCAAACGTAGATTTACATCAAACCGCGCGATAACAAATATAAACCGAACCATGGAACATCATACCACACTAAACCACGTCTATAACCGATATAAAGTGGATAAGGCGACTACAAGACACAAAGCTCAAGAGTAAGTAAGAAGCCCGAAACCGTAACAGTTTGATCATTATGTCAGAAATTAGATTATGTTCGGCAATTTTCACCCAGGATCCAACGTCTGCCCCGGTGATCCATAACGCAACTCGGTTTATCTGAAAAGTCAATTCTCTAACGCTTTCTTCTTCTCTTCCTCAGCCAAATCGCCGTAGAGTAAGCTCATATGGGGCACCGTAAACTGCAACATCCCAACATGTCACAGACTCACACACGTACACTCACAAAAACAAAAAAAACCAATAATATGATTTTTAAGGTGGTTCTATTTTTTTGGTTCTCAGATCCAATTTCTTTTCTTTTAAAAAGATAAGGGAATGCGTAAGTCGGAAAAAAAAAAAACAAAAAAAAAATTCTCTGTTTCTGTAGAGTCTCTAGCTCAACTTCAAGACCCTTAATATTCTCAGATAGACCATGTCTGTCTTCTAGAATATTATCCGCTTGTAGAATATTCTCCGCTTGTTTATTATCTCCGCTTTTAGATTTGTAATCTGGTTCAAATATATTCAGAGATCTCATCGTTCTGCTTTATGGCAATCAAGTGAGACCATTTGCTGTTGATCTCATATTCCAAGACTTGGTGGCTTTTGCTTACCATTAGTTTCTCCAAGTCTTCTTCCATTTGAGCAGACATTAACTCTGTTCCATCGATCGCAGGCTCTCAGATGATTGGTTTACGTTATCCTCAAGTCCTTTAGTTAAAGCAGAGAGTTCAGTTCCTCTCTCGTCCATTGTCCCGAGATTCTAGCAACCATTTCTTTGTCCAATTGCTAGCTCAACTTCAGTGGTCTTGCTTGCAATCTCTGTCTCAAGATCTATTTTACGGGTACCAACTGACTCTAGTTCCAGCTCCAGTCTCACTACTCTTGCTTCTACTTCTTTTAGTTGCACCTGTGATTTGTTTCCCGAGCTTCTAATTCACTCACGTAACTCATGACTCTCTTTGCTGAGTCTCGTGAATGTCCCTCAAACCAGAATATTTCCCTCTCTTTCTCACCGTGGCTCTCTTTAAGCTGTCCAGATTCAGACACGACTTCTTGTATCATGTTTTGTGCCTCTTTAATCTCATTAGAGAGTTCTGAGATTCTTGAGTTAACAGTAAATTTGTGTCCCTCGGGAGATTATGGTTTTCTCAACCAAATCAGTTCAAATAGTATAGGGATCTTATTTAGGTAATAATCAAAGTAGATAACGATTTCAAACCATAAATATTCAAAATTAAGCATATTTTATCCTACCTTCACACAAAAACTTGCTATCTTCTTCTATCAGTCGTCAGAGAAGGTAATATTCTTACCGCAGAATATAGGTACCTTGTGTTTCTTCACATGCTGTTTCATCTCCAAATCATCATCATCTTCTTCTATTACAAGGTTTTCTCGTCGAAGGTAGTCTTGTACCTGAAATATCAAATAACCATTGTGATCACTCCATATATACCAAAAACTTCACCCAATGTGCTCTTGATAACAAAACTCATAAGGCAAATAGTTAAATCCCTTTACCAAAGCATTTATGCAAGGTTGTACCTAATTAACAAATAAAAATTAATAGCGTTAGTCTTCTCTAGTGACATCAAAACTATAGCAATAATTTAGCCAAAAAACATATCTCCAAATCGAAAATCAATTTACTTGGGTCGGATAGGGTATGGAGCCATCTCCACCACCGAAAGAAATATCTTACGACCACACAATATTTTACCATTCTTAATACGCAGCACCTATAGTATAAAAGATTTAATCAGCAATCATACTTGTATATTTTTAATCATAAGTGTACACTACTTTTTCAAATTACTTTAAATACTTTTTTCATCATTACTACAAAAGCTACATACTCTCACCTTCTTTGTTTCGTTAGCAGATGCAAACTCAACAAAGCCACTACCCACATGCTCACTCATGTGGTTTACAACAAGTCGAACATGAACAACTTCTCCAACATCTTTAAAGAAATCTATGCTATAAAAAACGTGAGATGATAAAATATTAGTCATGAAAAACTTGCTCCAAGAACCAAAGAGGAAATTAAAAGAACTACTTACATATTTGATATTGTAGTTATGCGAGAGAGAATGGCAATAAAGAGCGTCTTTTTTCTTATGGCAACTTCCTGAATTTAACAGCCAAGTGTGTTAGTTAGCACGACTCTAAGGAAAAAAAGACTTAAATTGCATAACAACAAAAAAGTAGATTCATCTCCAGAATAAGTCATCTTTCTGTTATTAAAAGCTAAACTTTTCTTCGGAGCGTGACATATTTTGAAGATAATAAGAACAAGGTACCTCAACATAATCGGGAGTTTCATCAAGTCCTTCCACTGCCTCATCTTTTTATATCATAAGGCTTTCTCGTTGAAGGTACTCTTCGTACCTTGAATATCAAAAACCCATGTGATCTCTCCATGTATTTTTCCAAGAACTTCACCCAATGTACTCTTGTTAACAAACTCAAGATGAAAATAGTTAAATCCCTTACCAAACCTTGTGATCTATGCAATACCTAATTAACAAAAATAATAGCGTTAGTCTTTAGTAATGGCATCAAAACTCTAGTAATAAGTTACAACCAGTGTTACATAAACAAATCTCCATAACATGGAAAATATATTTACTTGGGTCGTGGAAGGTATGAATCAGTCCTAGCCGCCTCAAGCAAAATCTTGCGATTGTGCAAATATTTACCATTCTTCTTTTCCAGCGCCTACAGTATAAAAGATTTAATCAACAATTGTACTTTTAAATTAACTACTTCAATAATTTTCATCATAAGTATACACTACTTTTTAAACGAATACTAAAATATTTTTCAGCATTAACTACTATAAACTACTCTCACTTTCTTTGCTTCGTTAGCATAGGCAAACTCAACAAAGCCATAGCCCACATGCTTGCCCAAGTGGTTTACAATAAGTCGAACATGAACAACTTCTCCAACATCTTTGAAGAAATTGATGCTGTAAAATGGAGGATAAAATATTAGGCATGAAAAACTTGCTCCAAGAACGAAAGAGGAAACTAAAGGTGCTACTTACATATATGATATTTCAGAGTAACAATGGGTAAAAAAAGAGCGTCTTCTTTCTTATGGCAACTGCCTGATATAATAGACAAGTGTGTTAGCATGACTCTAAGTAGCAAAAGGACTTAAATAGCATAACAACAACAAGTAGCCTCATCTAAAGATTCATTCCCAGAATAAGTCATATCTTTCGATTTTTGTGGCAACAGTTCCGTTATTAAACGCTAAGTGTTTCTTCTGAGCCTGACATATTTTGAAGATACCTAGGACAGTACCTCAACACAATTGGGAGTTTCATCATCTTCTATCACAAGACTTTCTCGTCGAAGGTCGTCGAAGGTAGTCATCGTAACTGAAATATCAAAAACCCTTGTGATCTCTCCATGTATACCAAAAACTTCACTCAATGTGCTCTTGATAACAAAACTTTAAAGGCAAACTATGTTAAATCCCTTACCAAAGCATCTCTGCAAGGTTGTACCTAATTAACAAAAGATAATAGCGTTAGTCCTCTGTTATGCCAACAAAACTATAGCGATAAGTTAGATAAAAAAAAATCTACATAACATGGAAAATCAATTTACTTGGATCGTGGAGGGTATGGAGCTGACTTAACCACATCAAGAAAAATCTTATGATCGAGCATATATTCACCATTATTTTCTTCCAGTGCCTAGAGTATAAAAAATTTAATCAGCTATCATACTTTCAAATAACTACTTGTATACTTTTCATCATTAATACAAAACTACTCTAACCTTCTTTGCTTCATTAGAAGAAGCAAACTCAACAAAACCAAAGCCTACATGTTTACCCTCGTGATTTACAATAAGTCGAACACTAACTACTCCAAAATTATTGAAGAAATTGATGCTGTAAAAGTGGAGTATAAAATATCAGTCATGAGAAACTTTCTCCGAGAACGAGAGTGGAAATTTAAGGTGATGCTTACACATGTAATATTTTAGTTTGGGGAGAGAGATTGGCAACAAAGAGCACATCCTGAATATAATAGACAAGTGCGTTAGCACGACTCTAAGGAGAAAAAGGACTTATATTATTATTACATAACAACAAAAAGTAGCCTCATGTGAAGATTCATCCACAAAATAAGTCATCTTTTGACTTTGTGACAACAGTTGTGTGAGTCATTAAACGCTGGGCGTTTCTTCTTAACTCGACATATATTTTGAAGATAGTGAGAATAGGTACCTCAACAAAATCGGAAGGAGTCTCATCTTGCTCTATCGGAAGGCTTTTTTGTCGAAGATAATGTGCGGACCTGGAATATCAAAAACCCTTGTGATCTCTCCATGTATACCAAAAACTTCACTTGATAACAAACTCAAGATGAAAATAGTTAAATCGCTTACCAAACCTTGTGATCTATGCAAAACCTAATTAACAAAAGTAATAGTGTTAGTCTTCTGTAATGGGCATAGTAATAAGTTACAACCAGTGTTACATAAACAAATCTCCCTAACATGAAAAATCAATTTACTTGGTTGGTGCAAAGTATTGATCTTTCTTAGCCACACCAAGAAGGATCTTGTGATCGTGCAAATATTCACCATTCTTATTTTGTTCTACATTATAAATATTTAATCAGCACTGACTGCCTGACTGGTACATTCAAATAACTAGTTGTATAATTTTCACACTAGTTTTCAAACGACTACTAAAATACTTTTTCATCATTACTCTCACCTTCTTTGCTTCTTTAGAAGTGGCAAACTCAACATAGCTATAGCCCATATGCTCGCCCTTTTGGTTTACAAAAACTCGAACATGGACAACTTCTCCAACATCTTTGAAGAAATGGATGCTGGATAATATTGGAGTTTGGTTTACTCTTGGTACTCATCGGTACACTTAGTAGAGCATATACTTTTATGCTATTCTCAGTTACGTAACAGAGGGAGAGATTATTGTAAATGGTTGTAGATTTTCCTAGTTTTAAGTACACAGTTAGATAACTCTCTATATATTCTTGTAATCGATTTTAGTAATTAGATACAGAAATTCTCTAGTTCTTTGAATTTCTATATGGTATAAGAGCCTGATACTTCAAAAAAAAAAAAAAAAAAAATTCAAACACAAACATGGCGACTGACGGAAACACATCTGAAGTGAGAAGAACAATCTCACCCTATGATCTGACATTGGTGGACAATCCCGGTGCGGTAATCTCACATCCACTCTTGAAAGGAAACAATTACGATGAGTGGGCGTGTGGTATACGAACTGCTTTGACATCTCGGAAGAAGTTTGGTTTTCTCGACGGCTCCATTAAACGGCCGGCTGAAGATTCAGGTCTTGGATTCGAGTGACGATTGATCCCACTTTGCGATCAACAATCTCGCATCGAGATGTTGCTCAAGAATTGTGGGACTACTTAAAAAGACGCTTCTCGGTGATAAGTGGATCGCGTCTCCAGCAACTGAAATTGGAATTGGCGTGTTGCAAACAGAGGGGTTTGGCCATCGAATCGTACTATGGCAAGTTGAACAAAATCTGGGATAATCTGGCATCTCATCGGCCGTAGAGAGTGTGCAAATGCGGTTTGTGTACCTGTGATCTCGGCGCTACTCAAGAAGCTGACCGTGAAGAAGATAAAGTCCATCAATTTTTATTTGGACTTGACGATCAATTTCGTGCAGTCCGTTCATTGCTTGTAGCTCGGACTCCGGTTCAACCGCTTGAAGAGGTTTATAATGTAATTCGCCAGGAAGAAGATATGCGAATTAACATAAAAGAACCAATGCAAATAACAGCTTTCGCAACACAAACAAAGACACGATCTCGCTCTGATGAGAGAGAGAAGCCAACGTGTACTTTGTGCAACCGAACTGGTCACTTAGCTGAGAAATGCTATGCAGTCATTGGCTATCCGGAATAGTGGGGCGACATACCAAAAGGACGAACTCTTCAGAGCAGAGGACGTGGTGGTACTAGCTCAGGTGTCGGCCGAGGCCGAGGTTTAGCGACGTATGCAAATCGCGTCTATGTTCCCAATGTCGAGGGTTCATCACAAGAACATGTAAATCACGTTCTCACCGAAGCTGATTGAGATGGCGTTAATGGCTTAAGCGAACAACAATGGCGCACCATTAAAAACATCCTCAATGCTGGGAAAGAAACGACGGCTAAAAAAATTTCAGGTACGTCTTCTTTCTCGTCTTGGATTTTGGACACAGGGGCCTCTCATCATTTAACCGGAAGATACGATGCTTTGTCAAATGTGAGAGATATGCCGCCTGTTTTGATCATTATGGATGATGGCAGAGAACAAGTTTCTCTAAAAGAAGGGTCGATTCGTCTTGGTAGTAATCTGATTGTGAAGTCAGTGTATTTTGTTGAAGAATTGAAGTCGGATTTGATTTCAGTAGGACAGTTAATGGATGAAAACAAGGGTGTAGTTCAAATGGCTGATAATTTTCTTGTGGTGACTGGTGCGGGTAAAAGAGTAGGCAGAGCGTTCAATTTTCGTAGTACGGAGGTTGCAGCTTTTTTTTCAACAAAAGAGGAACATTCTTTCGACCTGTGGCATAAAAGATTGGGGCACCCGTCTGCGAAAACTGTAGGATTGTTACCTAGTGTTTCAAGTTCTGTTTCATTAGCAAATTTGAATAAACCGTGTGATGTATGTCTTCGGTCAAAACAAATACGAGATTGTTTTCCATTGAGTATGAATAAAACTTCTGCAATTTTCGAGTTAATCCATGTCGATCTCTGGGTCCGTATCAAACACCATCACATTCGGGTGCTAGGTATTTTTTGACAATTGTTGACGATTTCTCAAGAGGAGTTTGGTTTTATTTGTTGAATGCAAAAAGCGAGACCTCTGTTCAGTTGAAGAATTTTTTGGCAATGACCGAAAGGCAATTCCAGATAAAAGTGAAAAAGATAAGAAGTGATAATGGGACAGAGTTTCTATGTTTAACATATTTCTTCCAAAAGAACGGCATAGTACACGAGACCTCGTGTGTTTGCACACCGCAACAAAATGCAAGAGCAGAACGTAAGCATCGACATATCTTAAATGTTGCCTGAGCTTTGAGGTTTCAAGCGAACTTACCAATATAATTCTGGGGAGAGTGTATACTTACCGCATGGTATTTGATAAATTATACACCGAGCTTAGTTGGTAATGTCACACCATTTGAGAAGATATTTAACAAACCGCCTACATATAGTCATCTGAGGGTGTTTGGTACTTTGTGTTATGCAAGAGCGGACCCAAAGCCAAGGATTTGGGGTCAACTGACACCCATTAATTAAAAAAAAAAATTATAGTGTAAATTTATTGATTTTAAACTGAATTTATTATAAATTTATGGATTTTAAACTGAATTTATTGTTTTGAAAAAAAAAAAAAAATTTCTGGCCCATTTTATATTGAACCCAAAAAAAAAAATTTAGTTATGTTTTGATCCCGAAAAACAATTCTTGGGTCCGCCATTGGTGTTATGCACACAATCAAAAGACGGCTGGGGACAAATTTGCTTCTAGAAGCCGACGGTGTGTCTTCATAGGGTACCCACATGGAAAGAAAGGTTGGCGCTTATATGATCTTCAAAAGTTGAAATTTTTTGTTTCCAGGGACGTAGTATTTTCGGAATCAGTCTTCCCTTTTGCAAATACTCTCTGTCTACGACAGACAATGAAGCAGAGGATGATCGTTTATGGGCTCCAATAACGACATGCCCAATTCTTGAAAATACCTTACTAAATGGGCTGACACAACAAAGGCCTGAAATTGGCCAAACAAGTTCGCCGACTTCAGCACCGGTACCACGTCAAACTGAAAATAAAACGACTTCGGATGACTCGTCTCCTTCCTCTGCTACATATAATTCAGAAACCTCCGCCACGTTGGACACATCCACAACGAGTAATCCTCCGGTTACAACAGCTCCTACCAGCGCTGATTCAGAGATACTCTTAGGCAAAGGAAAAAGGCAAAAGACGGTTTCAGTTAAATTGAAGGATTATGTGGTTAAGCAACCAAATAAAAACACTCACAAAGAAGTGAGTAATCTGGTTCAAGATGAAGTTGTATATCCGAACGCTGCAACTGATGATCTCCACAGATTTTCAGAAAAACATATAGCTTATGTGGTTGCTGTTATCTCCAATCTAGAACCCAAGTCGTTTTCACAAGCTATGAAAGAAGAAAAATGGCGCACAGCCGTTGGCAACGAATATGGTGCTTTAGAAGAAAACAATACCTGGACAGTCAAAGATTTACCTCCAAGAAAGAAAGTCATCGGATGTCAATGGTCTTCAAGGTCAAGTTCAAATCAGACGGTACGATAGAGCGATATAAAGCTTGATTGGTTGCTATGGGAAACAAACAGATTGAGGGAGAAGATTACGGAGAAACGTTTTCACCTGTTGCAAAGATGGGAACCGTTCGATTATTTCTTGATGTTGCAGCAAAACGGGGCTGGATAGTTCAACAAATGGATGTACACAATGCATTTTTGCATGGAGATCTGGAAGAGGAAGTGTACATGAAGATGCCTCCCGGGTTTCAATCCACTGATAAAAAAAAGGTTAGTCGGTTAAGAAAATCACTTTATGGATTGAAACAGGCACCTCGGTGCTGGTTTGCAAAATTATCATCTGCGCTGCTAGATTATGGGTTTGAACAATCTAAAGGAGATTACTCACTTTTCACGTATATGCAAGGTACAACTCGTTTACATATCTTGGTCTATGTAGATGACTTGATAATTGCTGGAAACAGTGTTCGAGCTACTCAAGTACACAGTTAGATAACTCTCTATATATTCTTGTAATCGATTTTAGTAATTAGACACAGAAATTCTCTATTTCTTTGAATTTCTATAGATAAAATATTAGTGATGAAAAACTTAGCTCCAAGAAGAAAAGAGGAAACTAAAGGTGTTACTTACATATGTGGTATTTCAGTGTCGCAAGAGAGATTGCCAACATAGAGCGTCTTTTTTCTTTCCTGCAAAAAATTAGACATTTAGGAAATAATAAGAACGAGATGCTTAACTGAACATAAACTTATACAAAATTATTATATGAAACATATATCTAATAACAAAGTAGAATATCTAAATTTTCAAAAATTATACCTGATCAGACTTTGTCTCCAAGAAGAGAGTATCAGCAAATTCTTTGGTTGTCTCCTGTTACGAGTAGCCATTAGAACACAGTGTAAAGCAAATTGTTCTCAAACAACAAGAGAATTTAGGTTACCTTCTCCTCCGAGTTTTCCTTATGCTTCTTCAGAATCGGTTTGGTCTCCAAATCATCTTCCAGATTTCTCTTACCCAATAATTAGCTTTGGCGCTAGAACTGGCCATGGAGAAGATGAAAACAGCTAGGGTTGGGAGCACCGGAGCAGCAATAAGTTATCAAATACCTTAGAGACCAAGGAAAAACGATTTTTTTTTTTTTTGGTCATCAAGAAAAAGGTATTTATACAACAATAGTCTGGTTTGGGCTGGGTTTTTATGGGTTTGGGTTTATGTGCGCCAACATATATCTGGAAAAAAAAACTTAAAAGTCGATTTTGATTTTATTTTTAGTCTATCTATATCTACATGATTTGGAATAACGATTCTCACGATATATTAGACGGTAAATTATTATTGCTAATTTGAATCATTTCATTGACCATTTTTTAAAAAATGATTGCAAGGAATTCATGGAAGGGGATAATCAAAGATACATGTCTTTGCAAAGGTATTGAGTTTCATCCAACCGTACATCTTATATTCGGATCACTTTAAATTTGCGCTTAGGTATGTTTTTAGTTATCCAAAAAATTAAACTGCAACTGGTTGTAACATCTATAACAAATTTAAATCGTATTTAGTTAGAATTCACTCGGTTTACTTATCGATTTACTTCTAACTTAATATATTAACGCGACGACATCAAATTTCTATTTCAAAATTTTGACATTTGTTTTATATCTCTCGGCTACGTTCGGTTTACTCATTTGAAAGTTCAGTTACAATTCGAAATAATTACCATATTAATTTTGTTTTAGTTCGTTCGATTTATTTACAATTTACTCGGTTACTCAAATTTTATGCACTTACATCCAAAATTTTCTGAATTTCTGTTAAATTCTCCTTATCGTTTTATTACATCTTTTGAAGATACTAGAGGTTGTAGCCGCGGACACTAAAATTAAATTAAACGGAGCTATTTATTGATGTATATAAGAATATATTTTCCAAAAAATGATTTGGTTATTCTGTTTGATATAGTCGGTTTGAACTGATTGAAAAATATCATACATATTCAATATTGAAATATGGTTGGTATGTATTACTATCTTTCGAGAGCAGACACACATTATTTATACTAAGCATTGATATCTGTCAAATATAACACAATTGTTTGCGATGCAACACAATGAGAATTCGTAAGATATTATTGGGCATTTAAGATGACAATAAGGAATTGTAATCTATATGTTTATCCTTTTGCTATATCCGTAACCTAAGAAACAAACATGATTTGAGAGACAAATTGTGATGGCATGCCTTCTTGAAATAATAAAAACCTAGTTATATTAGTTAGCTCCATCTTGTGGTCATTATATTTATTGTAAAGTGTGCGCCTAAGCAGAAGAATTAAACACACAAATCTTACGGTAGTGTTTCTAAGATATCATGTGGATAGCACCATATGTGAATCAGTGTGCCAATAAGATGCATATTTTGTTCCTAGACATCTCACCCATTCACACTTAATTTGCAAAAAGGATTCCAGTATACCCTTTATTGGACGTTTTTGTAATGGTGTTCTATGTGATATCAATTTTGTTTTTTTTACCACTAAAGAGAACAATTCGGATTGTATTTCTTGGTATATATATATATATATATATAGACATATATATTTATGCTCAACCAGGAAAAAAAGGAATATTCCCACAAGGTAAATGTATATGCTCATATATATTGACAGAATTAATAAGTTTCATATTGCTTATCACAAAACCGGAAGCAAACATACATTAATTTAGATCAAACCGCGCGATAACAACTATGAACCAAACCATGGAACATCATACCACACTAAACCAAGTCTATAACCGATATAAACCGCTTAAGGAAACTCCATTGGATTTTCTAATGAAGTGGTTTAGATAATTTTACGTTTGAATTGGAATGAAATCACTTCATTACGTCGGACTGCTCCTGGAAACCACTAGACCACTATCACTTTTTCTCCTTTGTTTCATTTAAGATTAAGAGATGAGATTATGTTCATCGATTTTTACCCAAGATCCAACGTCTGCATCGGTGATCCATAACGCAACTCAATTTATCTGAAAATTCAATCCATCGAGACTTGGATCAAGAGTGTAAGTTTTCTCTAAAGCTTTTTTCTTCTCTTCCTCTGTCAGATCACCATAGAGTATGCTCATATGTGGCACGTAAACTTTATAGAAAAAAATATACGTTTCTTGGTAATAAGAGCATCTTCAACGGTGAGATACTCAAAAGACTTTCTCACCCATATAATAATTATATTTTCAAAATCATTTAATTGTGTGATTAAATTTTAAATGAATAAAAACTGATAAATCAATTAGAAGAAAACATGTAGGATAAGAGTTTCTTCAGGTTATTCATTAAGAACCGTTTCTCTCCTCTTTCCTCTTTCCTCTTTTTCACTTTTTTTTAAATAAAAAATAATAAAAATAGGTGAGATATACCTGAGAAACCCATGATGGGGGTGCTCTAATAGGGTTTGTGAAAAGTTATTCTCAATATTAACAGTTAAATTATTTCCCAATGAAAGATTAAAATCCGAATCATTAGAGATTAGATCATACATTTTCCGGTGAAGGGTTTGAAGTGGCCCATAAAATGTCCGGCAGCATTCATTTACCTGTAAGTAAACATACAAAAACAATGTATTTTAAAAAATTGATTTCTTGAGCATATCACAAAGTTTTTTAGATACCCATATTTAGAGTTGTTTAGTAATATTTTGGGAGCTTGGTAAACGTACACAGATATTTCCTAATCACCTTTCTACATCATAGAGTTTTCAAACAAGTTTTCCCGGTTTAATCTTAGATAAACTCTCATTTCCTAATGATAGTCCGTCTCTATGATTCTATCAACTAGAAGCTGAAATAATTATCTCGCAGCGACTTTTACCTCTACTGTGTGCCGGAGAGACACGTAGACACATTGAAAATAAGAAGTTCCGGCGGAGACTTGGTCAACGGTAGCCGTATACGCCTTAAAGCCTTCACAAGCCGACTTGAACATCCGTTTGGCCTCGCTAGCTGTAAGTTTGTAAGGTCCGGCAAGGGTCAAACGATGGGCCACCAAACTCCGACCTTAGCCCTTTCATTAACCTCTGAAGCCGATCCTCCACGTCATCCTCCGGTACTGCCCTGACCGCACACATGCTCTTCTTCTCTTCTTCATTATCCTCCTGCGATTGTGGCGGTTGCAATGCGTTGCGATTTCTTCTGTCATTGTAGACTCTCTTTCTCCAAAACTCGCCTCAGTGACTATTATATATTCCATATAAGAAATAGATGCCACGATCAAGAGTGAATAGAAAACAGTAATTGAAAAACTAAATGGGAATTTTATTTTATAAACGGTTGTTTTAAAACCCAAAAGTCTATATCCAATTTTACACTATTTTATCATTGTCTAAAGACTTACATACACATTTACCAGATTTATATTCGGATTATGAGTTCGACAGAGGAGCGGTAGTATAAACTAATAGACTACACCACTCGGTCTATCTGGTTACACTAATGTAATGTGCGTTACAAAATGATTTAATAAAGAATCATGGCCTTGTTGACTAAAAGAAATCATTATTCACTGCCGTAGCAGCTCCATAATTGGATTGACGTCAAAAAACAGAAGAAAAAACAAATGCCTTTTGAATTAATCGACCCTCTGACGCAAATGTTATATATGAAACAATTGACTTGTTTTTCTTTCGTTAACCACTTAAAAATGACTTGTTGGTGTTACAAAAGCTTGTGATCATCGTTTCTTTTCGCTAAACATGCAACCGTCATGTGAAATTATTAGAAAGTTTGGAGTAATATCTCGCGGAGTATATTTATTATTCCATCTTAGAGACCATACATTGTTCTAAAGTAAGTATATTGAAAACCTTTTATTAGACTCAGGACCAAACTTCTTGTCTTTCTCAAGGATTAAGATTGCATACAACCACTCTCTCCCATGATTCTAGAGTCTTGTCTTCGGTATCGGTTTTGCATAGAACAAGTCGGTTTAAACGGAAACTCAGGCCATCAAGGCTGTTATCGAGTGAGTAAGCTTTCTCCTGCGCTTTCTTCTTCTCTTCTTCTGTCAACTCGGCGTAAAGCAGGCTCAAATGTGGCATGTACGCTGCAAAGATGAACTCTTTAACATATATTGAATTTTGAATCTAAAATGAGAGATAATCCTCCAAATTACCATCAAGACTTCCTAAAATCAACAAACTTCCCAATAAGGTTTCTAAATGTTGATTAATACAAAAGATGTATACTTTTGTAGGCTAATATTTCAAGTACAAAGAAACCTTAGAGAGCTCAATGTTGTCAAACTTAAAGACTTAAATGTTTAAAAGTAAAAAAAAAAAAAAAGAGAGGCTTACGTGTGGTATTGGAGCAATTGAAATGGTTCTTACAGTGTTCACCAGCTTTCATTACCTGTAGTAAAAGAGAACAAACACTACACATTATAAAAAACATTAGATTCCAAAGCCATATATATCTTAATCCAGAACCAAACCCAAGATTACAATATGTAATTATAGTTATCTCAATTAATAGTGAGGACCAAATATCTCAATTAAAATAAAAGCCCGGAAATTTTTTTTGTTACCTCTGGGGTTGATCGGAGAAGCAAGAAAACGCATTGATAGAAGAAAGTTCCGATGGAGACGCTATCTACGGTGGCGGTGTAAGCTTTAAGACCGTCGCAAGCCACGTCGAACATCTTCTTAGCTTCGTCTGCCGTCAGATTAACGGCACCGACGACGGTGACGTGAGGATCGAATCTTGGGCCAGTGAAATCGGATCTCAGAGCTTCCATAAGCTTTCTGAATCGTGGCTCTGTTTCTTCATCTGGTAATGCCCACACCGAATATACTTCCTTCTTCACCTCCTCCATGATGATTTGGTTGACTTAGAAGTTAGAATCCTGATCCAATCCAAGGAAAATTTACTGTTTATATTATTGGTAATCACCGAAATCGTTAAAAACAAATTATACTTGTAAATTATACTACAAAAAAGAAAAACTAAAAGTCCAATGGGCCTTTATTAGAGACTTAATGGTTATACGAATGGCCCAATGTAGTAATTGATGAATATGAACGAAAATATTTGTATCTCTACAAAACAAACGTCCATAATCATATAAATAAAAGGAAGCGGATTAACGGGATTTTTTTTTGTTTTTTTGATAAAAGATTAACGGGATTTAAACTGGTTTTGTTTACTTTTGAGATCTTTTACACATGTCTCAAAAAAGAGTAAAAAAAAAAAAACTTGGATCTGTTTTCATACAACCCATAGTATAACGCTTACGAACTTTATCTATAATGTCTGAAATCCATAAAAAACAAAACAAAAAGAATTCACGGGAAGGGAGCTGTTCTCTTCATATCTGTCTCCACGACATCAAGCGCAAAGCCTTTCCTAAACCGAACCCAATAATCAGCGACCAGATTCTTCTTCTCCGGTCCACAGATCCCTTCTCTCGACGGCTTCAACGATTCCGTCGAGATTCCATGTGCTTCATCTCTCTTTTTCACCAGCTCCGGTTTGATCCTCCCAAGATTTACGTCTTGAGGTGACACCATTAACGACGGTACACCTAGTGGTAATCTATCCCCTAAAACAAAAAATAACAACCCTAACTAATTAAACTCATATCAAATATATGGTTTGTTTTACTAATATTTGTAACATTAATTTATTAATTACCGCGGTCGATCTGCCATGTACACCAAAATTTTCCGTAAGTTTTGGCAAGGTTTTTGAGCTCTGGCTTCGCAACGAGCTCCGGGACCCTAGGAGTTACTAGTAGAGCCTTTTGGATCTATAAAATATATTTGAAATTCGATCATTTTCAATTCTCGGATAATCAATAAAAAATATAGAAAATGTATGGAAATTCATGGACCTCGTAGTCATGCGAGTGCCAAAGCTTTTGTTCCTCAGGTGAGAGACTTTCGAATAACTTCTCCGACACTATATATTCGATCCCTATAGATTTAATACAATAAAAACACAATTCATAAGTCACGATTTCTAACAAAACCTATACTCAACGCCTACGTACATATACTAAAACCAACACTGTCTGTACGCATGTAAGCATGATCTATTGATTAAAGCTGCTAATAGTATATTCATAAATAAATCAATTAATTTTTGAATAAAACTCTGAATTATATACATGAATCGAAGCTTGTGCACAAAACTCCCAAACAAAATTGAGACAACATGAAAATACGTATATTAAATGTATGTATATATATAAATATATTGTACCAATGAGATGAGCCTTAGAGGAATTAGAATCGTAGACAGCGCACTGGAGGAAGTCCTGGTTTACACGATGGCCGTAGATATGAACTTCGATCTGACGGCCAGGATCGTGGCTATAGCAAGCGAATGAACACACGTGGAGGCTCATTTGCCTGATCGGTTTCAATGATTGCATCATAGCCGTTCCTCTATCGAGCATCGCAGTTGTTGTTTTCGTCGGATCTCCCATTGGCTCCTTACCTTCCCCGTGGCTTGCCGGACAGGCCACCGGAACCTTATCGCTCGACGCCATTTTTAAACTACACCGTTTTCTTAAAGCTCTTTTTTTCTCTTCTGCTTTTAATTAGTTTGGTTTGTGTTTTGGTCTTATAAGAGGAGTGATGTTGCATGAGGAAATTATGACGTGGGTGATTTAGTTGCATGACATGTCATTAGAGGTGGTGACGTGGTGGATAATAGCGATGTTAATAAGTTTGCCTCCAGACAAAGTGACACGTGGCCGGCTTTTAAGCGTTTGACAAAGTATTGCACATTTGGCAATGTTTGCGGCTCCGGATTTTGTGCTTCGTTTGACGAGTTCCAAATAAACTACTTTCTTTCTAAAAGTGAATTACATATTTCAAAAGTCGTCTTGGTAACGAAAATAATACTCCATGAGCGCAAATTTTGCAGCTTCAAAAACAATTATTTTTGACTAAAAAATCCACAAATCGGATTAAAAATATAACCTAAAAATTTGAGTTTTTCAAACAATTCCCCTTAATAATTAAACTATAATTAAATTATAACCAAATTTTCTAGTAATGGTTAAACTATAACCAAACTATAAAACAAAAGAAGCCAAAACACATAACAAATTTGAGATATTTTACAACTTAATAATAAATCTCAAGAAAAACATATGAATAACCTTTAATCCCCAAACTTTTAAAACTTATTTTTTTACAAATATCCCCATTAATTATTGTATGAAACCCCAAAATTAAATTAAAAACTCTTTTATTAAAAACCAAAACAAAGGATAAAAAAAAAAAAAAAAAAA
>VBRH01000090.1:38689-50699 GCA_014578085.1 Cardamine resedifolia
TTTTTTTTGAATAAGTAGATTCAAAGCGTAACTGTCTAGATTTCGATCCATATCAAATTTTTATATTTTACCGCAGTTTTGAGTTTCCAAATATGTGCTTGTCTTAATTACGGCCTTATCCATCCTAAAATGTAACTTTTTTATATAATGCCAAAAGAAGTTTCTTTACAGTTCACAATTTGGATTTTCACTAAATTGAGTAAATGGAATGTAGCTTTGAATCTTTGAAAGACTATCATTTGCACCAATACGAAAACCCTTTAACAAAAAAAACCAATACCTTAGAAACTTAGAATACATACTTTTTTGCTAAAATCCATATACTTCCTATGTTTCATTATATGTGCCATTTAAAACTTTTTCACATACATTAGTAAAATAATTAAAGTGTCCTTTATACCTCTTATTAGTACATTATACTTTTCATTGGTTAATATATCAAAGTATTAGAGATAAAACTGAAATTTTCATTTAAAAACTGAGTTAAAAACATAAATTAACACTTATTTTAAAATCAATTTAAGTTCTAAAATAACACTTAATATGAAATAGAAAGAATAAAATATTTTAAACATCAAATCATTATTCCAATTAACCCTCCTTTAGATTAAATTTTATAAGTAAAACCTTTTAAAAGAAATGGTTTCTAATTTATTCGAGTTCTTTTACCCGTCCCTCAAATTAGATATTTCGGACATACAATACATTGAACTTTTAAATTGTATCAATAAATCAAATAAGATATTTTTGACTTGTTCCTATGAGAAGGGAAGATGACTTAACTCCGGAATACAACAAACTTGTTATATATATTAACTCCAAAATGGTCATGAGGCAGCCAGCCAGCTGCTACCACGGATCACGGGGCAAATCATTATTATTTGTTAGATTTCAATTCCAATCACATGTTTAGTAACTAAAATATTCAAGATATGCTAAATTTCTTTAATTAAAAACTTTTGGAACTACACAGCTCAAAATTTAAGTGATATTCATATGATCATTACTAAACAGTTGAAATACCATTGCTAAACAGTTAAGAATACATTGGGACATTTCAGTAGGAATTAATACAACTGAACAACCATTGTTCGACAAAAGCTTTTATCCGACAACTGTACAACCATTTTTCGTTGATCTGACAACAAAAGCTTGAGTGAGAAAATGTCGTCAGATCAACGAAATTATAAGCGACGAAATTTAGAAAAGAAGGAATGGTCTATTGAATGATGTCGTGTTGATTTCATAATAATTATGTAACAGAAATTTCAATACTATTACCCATATCACGATTTGCTTAGACCAATAAGAATGTTGTTGGTCGAGTTAGTCAATAATATCGTTATTGACATGATGCACAAGTTTCTTTTAAACATGGACTTTGACTAATTCGTACGTCCATCGAACTTGAACGTTTCAATGAAATAATATAAAAAAATTAGCAATAATTAAACACTTGTTAAAATTATTAATTTAATGATGCACCGTAACTAAAATTTGTACTTTAAAGAAGTGACTTGGACGGTTACAATTTTTTTTTCCAAGTGCGCATGCAGATTCTCTAACCTCCCACTATTTACATTTACATTCAACAAAGATCCCATTCCCATGTGACTTTACAAGTGGCTTTAGAAAAAACAGGGGGCTCCTTTTGAAAATCAGTGTTTGTTTTATTGTTAATTTTAAAATCAATTGCTATTTAAGTAGTAACTCATCAAATAATTATAAATCAAGTTCTTAGACATATTCGAAAAGATTTTATAGTACTTTGTATACATGTTTTATCTTAAAAATCACTACTTCAAAATAATTTTCTGAGTTACTTAGAAAGACTTCTTTGTTCCCAATAAAAATGCAGATTGCTTGTATATAATTTTGATAGATACGAAACTGAAAACATATGAAACAATATTAGATAAGTAATAAACTCACGATCAAATATGTATAGGTACATTGTTGCGTAGGTCATTCTCTTCCTTGAGAGTTTAAAGTATTGATTCATATGTTTTGTGCATTGCTATAATTGATTAACCAAAAAAAGTGACTGACTTTTAAATGATACGAAGATATCTAAAGTTATTAACAATAGCAAATCGGGATTTTGTTACGATACAGGGCTTTTGACTCTTAAGTCATAAAGATAGAAGAAGTAGTTAAGATTTCATATGTTTTGTGGCAGACAAAGACTTTATTTACTAGACATTGCTGTGTTCTTTTTCTTGTGTTGAAATTAATTACCTACTGTCATAAAAGTCGTTAGTATAACCGTTAACTAATCACGGTTCCCTAATTTATTCGTCGTGTTCTTCAACTATTAAATTTAGATGTAGCTTGGCTGCATGTTGAAGCATGACGAGTTTTTTATTGTTGTGATGTCCTTTTTATTTTAACGCCTTCACCATATTGAGTTTTCTTATAGAGTTCGAAATTTTATTGTATATCACAAATTCAAATTGTCAAAAGAAATTTGTTATGGGCGTAACTGCACTTCGTCGGTGTGATAAACCGTTTCTTTTTTCCCTTCAAATACTGACACAAACTCCTAACTAGATTACATGTTGTAATAAATGGTTCTTACTTCTTAGATTTAAGTGCTTCTGTTTCATAATAAATGTTGTTGTAAAATTTTATTTTTTTCTTTTTTTCTTTTAACATCGTTTTCTATTTTCAATATAGATAACTAAACATAACCCTTAGTTTATCTATGTTACTTATATCAAACTATTAATTGGGTATTTAAACTTACAAATGTAATAGTGTAAAAGGACAAAAGAAGTTTATAAAATTTTCTTAGGAAGTAATTTCACTTTGTCGAGTTTAATAAAAAAAAAATCAAAGTCGAATGCAATTTAATAATACGTAGCAAAATTCTTCTAAAACACAACAATTGGAAATGCTATAGTTTCCATCATATTAGAACGCATAAATGTGAACATGTGATGATATAAACTTAGAGCTCCATGATAAGTTGAAAAAGGCTCTGCCAATCTTTTAAGAATCCAACATATAAACTCACTCACACCCTCACACGACTAACCATTGTAATAGGAGATCAAACAAACCTAAAGAGAAACTGAAAAGAAACTGCAAAAATTTGGCTGGAGTGTGTGATAGATTTTAACGACCATCACAGCTACAAAGAAACAAGTGATCCTTGCGAGTCTTTTTCATGATCGATTGCTCCCATATTTGCGAGACACATTAGCATCCAACATTGTATCCCAAACCTGCAAACATAAGCACAAGGTAAGTTAAAAATTCTAATAAAAATGATTTGGTCCAACAACATGATTGAGTTTCTAGCATCTAATTTCCACTCACATGTAACTCTCCCTTTGAGCCACCAATAGCGAGCAAGAAAGGGTTGTCCACGGAGAAGGAAATCGAGAAAACAGCTCCCTGGTGATTATGATTAACAAAGATTAGGAATGGTTAAGTAATTAAGAAGACAACACTAATGAGGAGCAAAGAAGATTTATGCTGATTGGTTCTTACAGCTTTTGGTGTGTGTGAAGCAATGCATGAAGGCTCATTGTTTGAAAGATCCCAAAGTTTTACCGTTTTATCCATAGACCCCGTAGCCAAAAGCTGTTAATTACAGTTCATAAATGGTGAGAACTGATTAACAAACAAGAATAAGCAATGCTATAAGGACATAAGAGCGAGAAAGAGATGTATACATTAGGTGCAGAAATGTTGTACGCGATGGAGGAGACTCCTTTGTCTTGGTCATGCGCTTGGATAGTAAAACTTGGTTTTAAATCAGAATCTGAACCTGACTGTGCAGCACGTATATCAAACCCTTTCACGGTTCCATCTTCGAGACTTACCTTAAGAGAGAAAGGAAGTAACAAAACGATTTATTAGAAATGTCTTTGAATCGCTGATTTGTCTATGAAAAGAAAAGGGAAAAATGTAACGCACCACAAAGGAGTGTTCGCAATGTGGATCCCAGGTTAAGCTTTCGACATCAGACATGACAGACCATTTGAAACCCGAGTGTGAAGGTTGTCTTACATCTTTCTGCAACATAATACACAAACCAAAATAAAATGACAAACTGTTTGAAGTAAAAGAATGGAACAAACGAAATAAAACATGGAACAAAGCGAATACCAATACAACAGTTTGATCAAATGACCCACTGAGAAGCACTTCTGGAGCATAATGGTTCCAAGCAACCGCTTGAACCTGTGAACCATACAAAAAATAAACCATGAGAATGCCATATAATTAAGAAATTTCTCGTTCTACGAACCTCGTTCATACCTCCTTTGTGTGATGCTCCATAGTAATCTTACATGTTCCAGTAGCCATATCCCAAACCTTAACTTTTTTGTCCCCACTAGCACTAGCAAGTAAATTCCTTTTATCCCAATAAATCAAAAGAAAATTAGTCACGCCTAGAGAGCAAACCGCGGAAAAAACTTTCTGTTGTGGGAACTAGTAAGCTTAAACATACCGAAACTCCTTGTTCCAAGCAAGACCAAGTACTGAATCAGTATGGCTACCTTCTTTGTATATCTATAAAGACCACAGAATTAAATTAACGGATACATAAAAACTTTCCATGAAATCTAGAAGAAGTATAACAGACGAGTTTAATGCGCACACCTTTTTCACACTCTTCTGTTTCTTACTCTTATCTTTCTTACTCTTCTTTTTCTTACTTATCTTTATCTCCTCTACTCCTCCTAGTTGTAAAAAAGGTAGCACCTCGTCCCTCTAAAGCATAATAGTAACCTTATCAATAGACTCATGATTGATTAAAGCAAACATATATACAAAGTGAGTTACTTTTACATACAACGTCAAGATCCCATATTTCTATTGTCGGTGAATCCTTTGAACCAATAGCTACAAAATTCCCTGCCAATTCCAAGGCAAAAAAAAAACAGAGTAAAAATGACATTTTATCCGTAGCAAGAATGAAGAATCCCGCTTAAGATGAATCATTAGACTGTACACTAACCTTTTTCCCCTCCTTTAAGAGGACAATCAATCCATGCAGTACACAACGGAAATTCCGGTATAATTATGTGATGATGAACATACATGTTTGGAGAGCCAGATGATTCCTCGTATACATAAACCTGGTCATATACAGAGCTCTCTTATGAGCCCCAATGTTCAACAGTTGGACCTACAGAGCAAGACAGATTCACCATACCTCTAGATGGCTGACTTCATCTTCATTCCTAGCGCAGATTATAACTGAATCGGTTGGCTTGATTGTCGTGTCATCAATATCCTCTTCATCCTCATCCTCCTAAAAAGATCAAACATTTATATTGTATACAAAAATATTTTGAACCACGATAAGTTTCAGTAGAAATAGAAATAGTTAAAACGGATTACCTCAACATCCTTCAGATATGGATCCATCTCATTACTTGGATAGTAAAGATCCCCAAGCCCAGAGCTGAAGAGTTCAATGTCTGAGTCCAACACAACAAAAAAGGTAACTTTACATATGAAACACACCAAAAAGCCAACAACAGTCGAATTAGCTAAACTTACCATTATCCTCTTCATCATAATTATCCATGTCAAGCTCTTTCAAGCCATCAGCTACCTCATCAACCTCCATTGAAGAAGAAGCATTCTTGCTTTTGGAAGATTTACCAAAAGCTTCTGCTACAGCCTTGGCATGATCAACTTCACTAATCTGATTTCCATCTTCTTCAATCTCTTCATCATCCTCATTACTACCATCCACACTACACATTGTAACCAAATTTCATATTCATAATCTTCTCATGTCCTAAATTAGAGAAACAAGAACAATATTAAACAAATAAATAAAAACTTCACCTTCTCTGGAAAGCTCCACTCTCAATAAGCTCTTTGATTTCTTCCTTTGAAGGAGGCTCAGCAACATCAGGAACTGCTTTTAGATTCCCTTTTGGAATCCATGACACTGCAGTTATCATTCTGCAAAATAGCACAAAAGCAATAAAATTTAGTTAGCTAAATCAAAAATCAAATAAAGAGTAAACCCCTGAATTCGAATTGAACAGAGATCAAAAATCACATCTAGAATAGCTTCGCCGCACGAAAGAGATATCGTCGGCGATAGAAAAAACGGGAACATATAAATTCGATTGCTTTCATAAAACTCTTAAAGACTTTTGAAGGAATCAAAGAGAACTTACGTTTAGATGAAAGCGGCGAAGAACGAAGATGAACAATAAACAAAGTTAAAAAAAAAAAGGTTATTTTGTAGGTTGAGGGTTTAACGGCGCCGAGCAAGAAGATGAAGACGCAACAAATTAGGGGAATCATTAAATAAAACCCCAAAACTATTTAAATATTATGTTACAAGCGTTGAACTTTAAATTGTTACATAGAAAACCTTAAAACTATTTTTAAATGCAATTAAGTAAAACCTCGAGGTTAACGACTTGTATAACGATGGCCAGTGGATTCATGAACTTTAGTTTTCGATTGCAGCTCTAGCTGGTCCGTCTGGAAATTGGTGGCATATACAACCTCAGAGATCATGAAACGACACCCTTGGCAATAAAACTAAACTGGACATTTCGGTTAAGTGTGTCTTAATGTGACGACCAAGCATAGTCTAGCTGGGTTTTCACGGCGTAACTACTGGAGACATTAGTGTCCGAAGTGTATCCCACTTTCCGGTTTACGCCACACATAGCGAGTAAGAAAGGATTGTCCGTAGAGAAAGCAATGGAATATAAGCATCAAGTTAACCTCGGAAATGTTGTATGAGACGGAAGTGGCTGCTCTGTTATGTATGTGCATCGAGAGTGAAACTTGGTTTTGAATCAAAGGTTGAAGTTGAGGCTTGACGCACATCAAAACCCTTTACAGTTTCATTTTTGAGACTTACCTATAAAGAAGGGAAACAAAAGAAAAACATGTCTTAAAACCGGAAAAAAAATCATATTGTATGTTAAAGTGTAACGCATATCAAAGGAGTGTTCGCTATGTGGATCCCAGGCTAAACCCCGAGTGTTTATAGGTATATATGATTTCAAACACTTACCAAGCAGTGCGATCAAATGACACGAAGAGTATAAGAGCATCTTTATCACACAATTTTTTGTGCGTGTCTTTACATATTAAATTAATAAAATTTATGTAAAAAAAAATAAAATATCTTTAAAAATAAGAGTGTAGTGTCTATTGTGTCTTCCCATATACACCGATGAGAGGATGTCTTATAAATTTAATATTAATTTATTTATAAAGACATCTAAAAATTGTGCGATGAAGATGCATTAAGGTTCCAATTCCAAGCTATGGTGAGAGAGCTTATAAGGTTCGGTTTGGTAACCCTTTTAATTACTTTTGACTAAATTCATATAACAATGTAGATATGGGGCCTCATTTTTAGCGACATTTAAATTGGATCCACTAAGCAATTCAGTGCCGTATAAATGTATAATAATAAATTAATAGTACAACTTATATTATTCGTGTATAGGTCAAAGTACTTGCGGTCTAAATTCATATTGTTGCGTTTAACGTACGTTAATTACAAACATCAATCACATGTGGTCGTCATTATTCGTTGACTTTCCACTTTTATATTTGGGTTACGTACGACTTTTTGGACATATCTTTGATCTTTCAACGTGATCTAGTTTTCTATTAGGGTCTTCTAAACGTAAAATAATACAAAATCTTCAACCATATATATAACACTGATATTTTCTCACGTTCAAAATGGTTATAAAAGTCCAATTTCGCTTCAATATTTGATATGAATCATCACTCTATTAATAACAATACTAATCTCAAATCGAATTCCCACAAATAATAAAAAAAAGAAAGCTCCGAGAGATAAAAATAGATTCTAATTAACTACAACTTTAGTCAAAAGCCAAAAAAAAAAAAAACAGAGCTCAAAATGTTTTTCTTCCTTTTTTTTTCTTCTTTTTTTTTCTCCCTTTTCCCTCTCAATCACCTTTCAAGATCACACTGAAAAAACACAGATAAAAAAGAAGATGGAAAAAAGAAAAAGAATTAATTTGATAAGAGAGTTGATTGATATAGCAAACGACATTGATGCTTCTCTGAAATCATCATTTGGTTCTTGAGTTTCCAAGTGTAAGTTCTAAATCATCTGAAACGCATTCTCCATGGATCCTTTCTCCTTCCCAAGGCTTCACCATTCCAATCGCAGCGATTGCGTTACAACCAAACGCAAACTCAGCTGCCATCCCATCAGCCATTGGCACATCAGAGGTTTGATCAACACCAGCAGGAATAGCTGGAGAGCAATTTCCACTTTGTCCAGGAGTCCACATTGGCGAATTACAATCTCCCATTTTAAAAGCCTCTTTGTCGAAAAATGGGTTTCTTGAAACTAAGCTGAAAGTAGGAGAAGATGGTCCGCTCTGTGGAGTTTGCATTCCTGAGAGCCATCCAGAGTCAGGGATGGTTACTTGATCATGAGTAGGGCTTCGAGCCAATGGTGGAGTCACAGGAGCACTTATCGAGTTTCCATGGAAGAATGGAAGCTTGGAAGGTGAGTTTGAAGAGAGGTTCTTGAGCCAAGGGATTAGTGAGTTAGCATCACCAAATGGGTTTGTAGGACTTGGGAATGACGAAGATGAAGGGCTTGGATTGTAGGAGGCACGAGGGCTATGTTGATACGATGAACATGGACTCGCTGAAGTCGAACCATTCATGAGCTCCATTCTATCCATTGGCTTGCATCCCTACACAATAATTTATGCAAAAGTGTAAGAAATTTCACAAACATATAACCAAAACATTCCATTTCAAGATTAGAAATTCTCCAAAGAAAAAACAAATCTCAAAAGAGCAATATTTTGCTAGTGGATTAATTATTACATAAAAGATAGTTTAAAATGTTTTTTTTTTCTTTTTCTTTTTACGAAGTGCAAAAGCTGGTGAGCAACGAATAAAATGACATTATGGTTGATAATTGAAAATCCCAATGCACCCAAGGGAAAAAAAAAAGTAAAAAACAATGATTTTGTTTGGTTTATAATGGTTAAAGAACAATTTTTGCTAATGGATCGAGAATATCTTAAAAGAACAATCCTCGCTAATGGATTAATAACATAAAATAGAGCTTAAAATGTTTTTTTATTTTATTTCTAATATTCCACGAAATGTAAAAGCTGGTGAGCATGAACAAGATGACACTATGATTGATAGTTGAAATTTCGAAATGCACAGAAGCAGAAAAGTAAAGAACAATGATTTTCTTTGATACATAATGGTCAAAGAACAATCTTTGCTAATGGATCGAGAATATATCTCACTGAAAAAGAGATTAAAATGTGTTTTCTTTTTTCTTTTCATTTTTACGAAATGCAAAAGGTGGTGAGCAACGAATAATATGACACTATCTATGATTGAAAATTGAAAAATCCAAATCCAACAAAGGAAAACAAAAAAGAAGTAAAGAACAATGATTTTCTTTGGCATTTTTATGGTCAAACAATGAATAATTTCATTTTATTCTTCCTCCCACACAAACAAAATCCAAACATCATCATTAGATGTCGGCAAAAGGAAAATCATTTTCTGAGTCTCACAATTGACTGGCTAAACAAGAATTAGAACAATTAATAATAATGCATTTAAGTATTTAACAGAAAATAACAAACACTCATGAAAACTATTGAATCACACGGGTCAAAGAACCCAAGTCTTTTATTTTATTTTCTTGAGAATTATATAGCTTTTCCTCGTAATTACTAAATCCACAGCTACATATGTTTAAAAAGGAATATTTTTGGGAGGTTAATTAACTTATGTTTATGCCAATCGAACACAATAGAAGGAAATGTAAGTGTGAACGTAAGTAGGAAAAAGAAATAGATTTGTCAAAAAAAAAACATTATGATTCAGAGAAAAGGAAAAACTGAAATTCAGAGAAAGCGTCAGTCTGAAAAGAAAAAAAAAACCATGTGAATAAAGAAAAAGGGAGAAAACAAAAAAAAAGTCTTCCTCGATCGTTGTACTAAAGAATCCAACCCATTACCAATGGCAGTTTCGTGAAACAGACGTGTCCTAAAGTTTTAATTTAAAGCAAAAGGGTTACGAAAGAAAAACACAAAAAGAAAATTTTATCAAAGCAAAATCTATACTATAAAGCTAGTACATTTTAATATTGCCTCACGAGAAAAAAACCAAATTGATGCTTAAATGACGATGATACCCATACAGATTTTTTCAAGACCGAATGATTAATTAAGGATAGTTTAGTAATTAGGTATATTCTCATCTGAAAGTGAACAGAGAGTGTAATCGTCGAAACACATAAGCAAATCTTACGACATTAATCATGCTTTTGTTTCAGTTCATCGGAACGGTTTCGATCTGACGTTTGCAAATGACAACTAAACCAGTCAATATCAAATCACAACCGTCTGATTTGCATTAGCTAAAAAAAATATAATGAAAAATATTTACGTTTTCTCTCCCAAATCGAAAGCTCAGATCTATTCACAGTTTAAAAAAAACGCAAGAAAATGAACAACGAAATTGCAAAACGGAAAAGATATTAGGATCGAGTTTTGTGTTTACCTTCCGGTAAGTTGTTCCGTCTTCTTCGACGGTCCAGCCAGCTTCATTGCAGAGAGCTTTAAGAACTTCGTTGTTATCGCAGTGTTTTGGGAGCTTGAAGTTTCCATGAATCCGAAGTCCCGTGAAGATCTTCGCCGCAATCGCGCGTCTTCGCCGCTCTCGACGTTTGTTGTTCTCTCTCTCTTTCCAAGTCGGCGTTCTAGTCCCTGACGTCATTCTCAGATCACCGGAATTCAAAAACCGGTGTCGCTTTTGTAGTTCGTAGAGGGAATAAAAACTCGCCGGTTAAAACTAATTTCGCGCTTTTGGTTTTTTTTTTTTTTGTTCTTTTTGGGAATTTCTGGTTTTGAGTTTTCCTGGTGAGTAATAATAAATGAAGAAGCACTTAGCAGGGTGGGAAAAAAAAAGGTGAGGTGGAGCGTCAAAAGACGACGATGCCCTTGAAGTATATTGTCATTTACAAGGATGCACCCTATGTGTTGACACGTGCTCAGGCTTTTTTAAAAAGCATAAAATAGAAAATATGTTTGACCTCAATGACGTCGTTTTTGTGTACATTATGAAGAATTTATTGGGTTTATTTTTGTTTCCTTTGAAAAATTTACACTTTAATTCGAAATTAAAAGTCAAGAATATCAAGCTGCTTTTGTAATATCTTTTCTTTGTGTCAACATAATGTCTAGTTTTGTATATAATGAATCTAACTTCTATAATGACTATTTTTATCAATTTATGTTTTATTTTTATCCAATGACAGCATTTTTCCAACTATGGACTATCCACATCTAAGAGGGACTATGAACTAAAAAAAAACATATTATGTTACTAATCTAGATTTAGCTAAACTAATTAATTACTAGTTAAATAAAGAATTGTGACTCCAAAATACGTGGCAGATATTGCGGCATCTTAAGGAATGTGACAGGTCACCTTTCGTATTGTAGAGAGTGGGGACCACAAATAGTTTATATATCCAATCATGACCGTTAAATCGGGTGGGTCACGTGATGCTCCCGATCTGCTTCCCATCCACTTGTCATTGCTCGTGACTCATTTGCTCTTTTTCATTAATAACTTTTTTTAGTCTAAAGTAATTAGAATTAGAATAAATCAGCTATTCTTTGACATTATTATACCACACTCATACCATCTCTTAGTTACCCAACCAAAAAAATATTCGTACAACTACTAAATAAAAACATACATAAGATTTGTTGGAGATATCAGCATCTATTTTGTTTCCAAATTTCTTCTAATGAACGCAATTTTTTGTTTTATCTACACATTCCTTAAATTATCCGACACTAAATATTTGTAGTACTATCCACACATGCCTTTATGTCTATATATATATGTTATATGGACATATGTACACATATCAACTATTACACACGTTATGTAATATGTCAAAAAAATTGTACTATGGGTATATATGACTTTGATAATATGAGTTATGAAGGAGACACTTTAGTTT
>VBRH01000090.1:70421-90598 GCA_014578085.1 Cardamine resedifolia
AAAAAAAAAAAAAAAACATATTCCATATGGAAAATTCCAACATCCAAATCTAAAATTTTAGTATCTATACCTAAACCTAAGTTTCTAATCACGTGCTCACCATTGTTACTTTGCGGCGGCCCACTACTCCACATGTCAATCTCATCTCATTGTCTTGCATTTTAAGCAAAACTAACTACACACCTATCAAGTTGTTCCCACACATTTTTCTCTGTAATGTGAGTCAAAGTTTAATTTAAATGTTCTTAAGATTATGAGGCTAAAGAAAAGTAAAAAAAAAAAAAAACTGAAACTAAGAAAACCAGTTCTATTATCCTACATGTTATTATGATATTGGTTTATGAATAGTAGTACTACTAGAAATTGAAGTGGAAATAATTAAGTTATGCTTCGATCTATTGGCCAGAAATAAAAGTGGAAATAATTAATTTATGTTTCGATCTAACTAGCAAGAGCGTCTGTAGTCCAACGGTTAGGATAATTGCCTTCCAAGCAATAGACCCGGGTTCGACTCCCGGCAGACGCAATTATTTTAAAGATTTTATTTTAAACTTTACCTGAACTAAACGGTGTCGCTTAAATCTGATCAGTTTGCCGGAACCACCGTACCGGTTCTGTAAACCGGTATTGAGACTTCCCCACGTGTGTGGTCTACAATCTCTATCGGTTTCACAGCACAAAAATCTCTCTCGCGCTTTTAAGATTTTTCCAGAAAATAAATCTTTCGACTGTTGATTGTATTGAGAAATGGAGGTTTCGTGTTCACTCAAGCTTCCATCGTCGTTATCTCCTTCCATCATCAACCTTCAGGTTACTTCAATATATCATTTTCTTTGATCTTATTAACTTCGTCTAATTTCTGAAGTTCGGTCTGCAATTTCATAAGAAACTCGAAGACTTTTCAAGTAATACTGTAATTGTTTTCAGGGTTCTTCATCAAGCATTGACGTAAAGTACAAAACTTTACTTCCTAAACCGTTTATTCAGCTTGATGATAAAAGCCAACGTCAAGCTTCACATTCTCTCAATCTAAGATCATATCGCAAACGGGTCACTGCGAAATCAAGCTCTCAAGGTTGGGACTTTGGTAGATTTCTCAAAACATTGTACTTCTTCAATGGACCACCATCTCCTCTAAAGGTATATATGAGCTTTTGTTTGCTCCATTGAGGTGTATATAATATAGTCATTTTGGGGGTAATTGATTGTTTGTTTCTTGCTTGTGAAGTTTGTTTCATCGGTCTTTGAGAAACTTACTAACGGATCAACGGAGGAACCGGTAAGAGAAATGGAAACTTCTGGAATCATACTTGTGGCTGGAGCTACAGGTGGTGTAGGAAGAAGAGTTGTTGATATCTTGAGGAAGAGAGGCTTGCCTGTTAAAGCATTGGTACTAAACCTTTTTTGATAGATTTCTCGATGCTTGCGGTCTGAAAATGTGGGCAAAGTCTTGAACTTTTGTGGGGATTTTTCGTAGGTTAGAAATGAAGAGAAGGCTCGGAAGATGCTAGGGCCTGACATTGACTTGGTGAGAAATTTCACAGAAAGTTTCCACATTTTGATTCTTGGTGTCTTTATAGCTATAAGATCATTGATAACCATTTGCATATATTTTCAACGCTGTCAGATTGTTGCAGATATTACAAAGGAGAATACATTGGTTCCTAAAAAGTTCAAAGGAGTGAGGAAAGTGATCAATGCTGTTTCTGTTATTGTCGGTCCAAAGGAAGGAGATACACCTGAGAGACAAAAATACAATCAGGTTTGTGAATTTTCATGAATGGAATTTTCTTAAAGCTATGATTTTTATATTTTAGCTTTGAGTAATGACGGTTTTTGGACATGGGTTTTAACGCAGGGAGTCAGGTTCTTCGAGCCAGAGGTAATGGGACTAAAAGAACATTTCTTGAGATTTGTTTTGAGAAATTTAGTGCTCAATGTTCCACAAAACTAAAACATATAGATTTTGGTGATGCACAGATAAAAGGTGACTCTCCTGAGTTAGTGGAATATATTGGAATGAAGAACTTAATCAATGCTGTTATAGATGGTGTTGGACTTGAGAATGGGAAGCTCATTTTTGGTGTGGGGGGTAAGTTGAGTCAAATCACTTGATTAAGCTTGTAGCTTGACATAGCCAGAATTTAGAAGCGTTACCGATGTTTTTGTTTAGATAACACGTTTAAAGATCTACCTTGGGGAGCCTTGGATGATGTTGTAATGGGAGGTGTCAGTGAAAGTAACTTCCTAGTAGATCTAACCGCTGATGAAAACGGTGGACCTACTGGAATTTTCAAAGGTTTCATAACATAACAACTCTGTTTGCCATTTTTCTTCTCTTGAAATTTTACTCATATACATACTCATATAAACATAACATGTTTTGTTAGGAATTGTTTCAACAACGAATAACGGCGGGTTTACGAGTGTCCGAACCAAGGTAAAGGGTACGACTTAATGTCAGAACCTCTCCAATCGTTTTTATCCTTTGTTATCTTATTGAAGCGTATGAGTCTTCTTTGCTTAAAATTTTCTCCCAGAACTTTCCCGAGGCGGAGAATCTCTCTGCATATGATGGTCTAGAGCTAAGACTAAAAGGTGATGGACTCCGTTACAAGCTAATCGTCCGGACAAGCCAAGATTGGGATACTGTCGGTTACACTGCGAGTTTTGACACTTCACCAGGCCAATGGCAATCTGTAAGTGTAATTACTTTTTTCATTCATTTTCAATCTACTTTTGTGGGTAGATCAATGGTATTTCTGTTAATTCAAATCGTAGGTACGCTTACCTTTCTCGTCTTTAAGACCTGTATTTCGCGCACGTACAATGACAGATGCACCGCCTTTTAATGCAGGCAGTATCATTTCACTACAGGTTTGTTTTCTTTTTCCTATCAACCCGCTAAAAAACTTTACATTCTAAATGTTTGATTCAATTTTACTTGTTTTTTCAGCTCATGTTTAGCAAATTTGAGTATGACGGTAAGCTTAACCCAACTTTCAAAGAAGGACCTTTCGAGCTTCCTTTATCAAGCATTCGAGCTTACATCCAAGAACCCGTCACTCCAAGGTCCGATTCAGTCTCTTGCTCTCGAGAAAACAAACTCTTTACTAAACTCTGAATTGGCATTTCATTACTTACTGTTACAGGTTTGTTCATGTTGGCTCTGCGGGAGTTACTCGACCAGAGAGACCTGGTTTGGATCTAAGCAAACAACCTCCAGCTGTGAGATTAAACAAGGAGCTTGATTTCATTCTCACTTACAAGTTAAAGGTTTGTCTCTCTATTCTCTCTCTCTGCAGAATATTGGAATAGTCATTTTCATAAAGTTTTTAAAGCTCTTCTTTTTGTTTTAATGAATAGGGAGAAGATCTGATACGCGAAAGCGGGATTCCATTTGCGATTGTACGGCCATGTGCTTTAACAGAAGAGCCTGCTGGAGCTGAGCTCATATTCGATCAAGGAGACAACATTACGGTATTACAATTTTGCTTCCCCTTGAAACCAATATCTTTAAGTTAACTAACATAACCAACTTCTCCCTTATATAGGGGAAGGTATCGAGAGACGAAGTAGCACGTATATGCATCGCTGCTTTGGAAAGCCCGTATGCTCTAAACAAGACATTCGAGGTATCAAAAGAACTGATGATAAAATCACTTTTCAATCTTTCGGGTTTTTACTTCAAGTTCTTAAATTTGTCTCAATTGGGTTATTTTGTGTGTTGTTTGTTTGTTTCAGGTTAAAAGTACGGTTCCTTTTAGCGAGCCTTTCACGGTAGATCCTGAGAATCCTCCACCGGAGAAAGACTACAATGAGTATTTCAAGAATCTGAAAGATGGAATCACCGGTAAAGAAGCTTTAGAACAGAGGTCGGTTGCAGTTTAAACCAGGATTCACTACTTTTGTAACTTTTTGTTTTATTTTCTTATGTCTGAAAAATCTTTTGAAAAGTAAAAACAAAATAAATAAAAGAGTCGTCGTATAGAAACCTGTTTGTATATTCCATATATCGTACATTGTAGATTAGATTCACAAAAGTTTATTTACGACAACAATAAAGATTGTACCTTTTGATCCGTGGAGGTTCTAAAAGATTCTGAAACTTCTCTGCCATTTCTTTGTCTGTGAGAATTGTACCTTGCGGTGTAAGAAAAGCGGTGCGTTGAAACGGTGGAGACCAGATTCCGCTTGTCTGGTAATCGAACTGAAACTCAGAGACGTCAATGTACTTCTGAAGAAGTTTGTCTGAAACTGGTTTTGGTACGTTCTGAGTTAAAACAGAGGAAGATGAAGATGGAGGTGGAGATTCAGACATTTTTTAAAATTAAGACAAAAGTAAAAAATCGAATATTATGATAGGAGAGTTTCACGAGGAAAGGGTTTGATGGAGACTTTTATGGTAATGACAAAATAATGGATTTGTTTCTGCAAATAATGGAGGATGAGTGGAGAGGCGCACAGAACATTTGTCTCCGTTGTTTTTTCTCTCTTTTTTTGTTTCTTTTCTAATGTACAGATGCGTTTTTGGATAACGTATTATTACAAGATACAAATCATTGAGCTTTTTGACATGGCAAGTCCAAATGTGTATTTGCTAACCTAATATAAAAATATATCAAAGAATTAAGGGAAAATATACATAAAACATTCAAACTAAAAAGTCATATGTGCTTGAATATTAAGTACGTTGAGCCCATTGGGTTTCCTTACCAAACAAAATCTACTTACCAGATAGAGAGCCACACAAATTTCATTTTCCATTACTCTGCAAAAATTACATTTTCTTTTTTGACTAAATTATCGCCGTTTACCAATGTAAACATGACCACCACCACTCTGTGACCTTTTCAAGAAAATGAAAGCATTTAACAATATAGATACAAAAATCTAAACGAAATGTCTGATCTACCCTTAAATTCAAAGCGGAAAAAACCACAGATCAGACGGGTGAAGAAGGGGTTTTTAGTCATTTTAATACAAAAAATTTCACCCAAAAATCTATCATCGGTGATTGTTGTGGTCCAGCTAGAAAGACAAAAGTCTCTGTCTTTCTGTGGAAATCTGAGAAACAAAAAATTTGAATCTAAAGAGAAAAAGAAAAAGAAAAAGAAAAAAAGAAAAAAATTTGCAAAATTGAAGAGCAAAGTGTTTGTCTTTGTTCTCTATCTATTCAATTTCTTGTAGTATCAAAGAGCAATACGGCTTTTTGTTTGTTCTGTTGGAAGTGTGAAGCTTTATATTCTGTGAGCAGTGTAAATGGCGGGTTACAGAGCTGATGATGATTATGATTACCTATTCAAGGTGGTCCTGATCGGTGATTCAGGTGTTGGAAAGTCCAATTTGCTTTCTCGATTCACCAGAAACGAGTTTAGCCTCGAGTCTAAATCCACCATCGGAGTCGAGTTCGCGACTCGTAGCTTGAATATCAATGAAAAAGTCATCAAAGCCCAGATTTGGGATACTGCTGGTCAAGAAAGGTTTTATTTTTTTAATTTTCTGCTCCTTTTCGCTTTCATTTCTATATTTCTCGATCTGGGGTTTTTTGAGATGCATTGTGGAGTCAAGCTCAAGACCAATTCTCTCTGTTTTTGGTTCTCGAGAACTAAATTTTTAGGTTAAAGCAAACAAATTTAGGTTGTTTTTTTATGTGGATTGGTAGAAACTTTGGCTTTTCTGGTTTGTTCAATTGTCAAAGGAGGTCAAATTGCGCTTAAACTATTGTTATTCGTTAGATCTTGGAGTCAGTTTATCTTAGAGGAAGCTTTAGAAAGCAGCAATCTGTGACTGTGTAATTACTGGAGGTGAAGTGATACATTGTGTTTGTTTTGCTGATTACTTTGATCGATCAGTGTTCGATGATATTATTTGGTATTATGATTGATTGATGTCATAGCCTCATAGGTAGAGAAGCTACATTATAGTCTCTATGTTCCTTATTTTATTTTTTTCTGATGTTTTAGGGATCTTTTAGAATGAGTGTAATTGAAGATCGTTTTCTTTAGTGATCAGTTTCTACCATTGAAGCTATAAATCATATTGCTTTGAAGTCTTTCTTGTGTGTTTTCAGTTCTTCTTATGTGTTATATTTCTTATTAATTAGAGTTTTACTGACCAAGTCTTTAACGGGTACTTACAGTCTCCCCTTTTCTCCTCTATTTTTAGATACCGAGCAATCACTAGTGCTTACTACCGAGGAGCTGTTGGGGCGCTTCTTGTCTATGACGTGACCCGACACTCCACATTTGAAAACGTCGAGAGATGGCTAAGGGAACTCCGAGACCATACCGATCCAAACATAGTTGTGATGCTTGTGGGAAACAAATCCGATCTTCGCCATCTTGTGGCGGTCCAAACCGAAGATGCAAAATCTTTTGCAGAGAATGAGTCACTCTATTTCATGGAAACCTCAGCTCTTGAATCTACCAATGTTGAGAACGCTTTTTCTGAAGTACTGACTCAGATTTACCATGTTGTGAGCAAGAAAGCAATGGAGGCTGGTGAAGATTCTGGTAATGCTCCTTCGAAAGGGGAGAAGATCGATGTTGATGTTTCCGCTGTGAAGAAAACCGGTTGCTGCTCGAACTAAAGACTTGTTAGTTCCTTGCAGATTGAGGGATTTGATCTGTCCTCAATCTAAGATCTGTTTTTTTTGTTTACATTCAATTTTTTCTTTTGAAGATGTTTGCTTTTTTTAGGAAACAATCTATGTTATGCTTTGATTTGCTTGCTTGAAAAATTACTTAGTTTTGGTCTGATTCTGTACCGGTTACGGGATTTTGTAATTTAACCGGTTCTGGTCTATGGTTTGTAGTCTTTGTTCAGCTTTGTTTTCTCTGCAATCCGAAATTTTTTCTAAACCAATACTTATTTTGCTAATTTTTGAAGACAATAATTAGCACACCAATACTTATTGTGCTAATAATTAGCAATACTTATTGTGCTAAACCAATACTTATTGTGCTAGTTATTGTGCTAATTTTTGAAGACAATAACTAATTTTGTTATATCATCAATTTAGAAAGAAAAAAAAGAATCAATTCCTAAATTCTCGATCATAAAAAAAATGGATAGACCACACGATTCAGCCTCTAATAATAGAAATTCTTGAAAAAGATTTATAGTTCATTTTTAGAAAATTAATTTTTGTTTTGTTCATTTGACTTTTATTGACTCCTAATTTGTTTAAAAAAATCCATGTAATCTCTTTAATTTTCTTTAAAAAAAACTCACGTCGTCAGTAACGCCGAAACATTCCGTTACTAAGATGACGGATTCAACCGTTTCCCGCCAAGAAAACAGCCCAAAGCAACCTAACGACAGTCACGGCGAATTCAAACGTCTCTTACTCCCGGAAACCTCTCAGCCGGACGAAAGCCGCGGATTCCCGGCGGAGCCACCGGAGAATCAGATCGTGACTGTAGAAGAAGACGGAGGAAACTACTTAGATTCCGTTCCACCATTCTCGTGGACGAAGCTATGGAAATTCACCGGACCTGGGTTTCTAATGAGCATTGCCTTCTTAGATCCAGGAAACATCGAAGGCGATTTACAAGCCGGAGCTGTAGCTGGGTACTCTCTTCTATGGCTTCTTCTATGGGCGACGCTAATGGGTCTTCTGATGCAGCTTCTCTCAGCTCGGATTGGTGTCGCCACCGGTCGGCATTTAGCTGAGATTTGTAGAAACGAGTATCCATCGTGGGCGGGAATCTTGCTTTGGTTTATGGCGGAGGTTGCTTTGATCGGAGCTGATATTCAAGAAGTCATCGGAAGTGCTATCGCTCTTCAGATCTTGACAAAAGGTTTTTTACCTATTTGGGTTGGTGTTATCATCACTGCGTTTGATTGGTGAGCAAGTTAGGTCAAAATAATTGAAGGAATAGATTTAAAAACGTTTGATTGATTTGTGTTATCTTGTGAAAACAGCTTCTTGATTTCGTATTTGGAGAAATGTGGAATGAGGAAATTAGAAGGTCTTTTCGCGGTTTTGATTGCGACAATGGCTCTTTCGTTTGCTTGGATGTTTAATGAAACTAAACCAAGCGTAGAAGAACTATTCATAGGTAAACAAAAAGTCTGTAGGATTCAGCATTGTCTCTAGTTGATGATACCATTTCTGATTTTCTTTTGTATCTTGATTGACTTTTGAAAGGCATTCTTGTTCCGAAACTCGGATCAAAGACAATCAGAGAAGCTGTTGGAGTTGTGGGATGTGTAATAACGCCTCACAATGTGTTCTTGCATTCAGCTTTAGTGCAATCAAGAAAGACAAACCCAAAGGATATAAATAGAGTTCAAGAAGCTCTTAACTACTATAATATCGAATCATCAGCCGCGCTTTTTGTCTCCTTCATGATCAATCTGTTTGTAACCGCGGTTTTCGCCAAAGGCTTTTATGGAACCAAACAAGCTGATAGTATAGGACTGGTTAACGCTGGACATTACCTACAAGAGAAGTATGGCGGCGGGGTTTTTCCGATACTTTACATTTGGGGAATCGGTTTATTAGCTGCGGGACAGAGCAGTACTATAACCGGGACTTATGCTGGACAGTTTATAATGGAAGGGTTCTTAGATCTTCAGATGGAGCAATGGCTATCAGCTTTTATTACAAGAAGCTTTGCTATTGTACCAACTATGATTGTAGCTCTTATGTTTAACACATCAGAGGGCTCGCTCGATGTTTTAAACGAATGGCTTAACATTCTTCAATCGATGCAGATTCCTTTCGCTGTTATTCCTCTTTTGACTATGGTTTCTAAAGAACATATCATGGGTGTCTTCAAGATCGGACCTTCGCTTGAGGTAAGCCAATTTTTTCATCTCTCTTTGCCGCAATGTGGTTTTCGTATTGTAATGAGTTTTTGTTGGATCTTTGCAGAAGCTAGCGTGGACTGTGGCGGTGTTTGTGATGATGATAAATGGATATCTTCTTCTTGATTTCTTCATGGCTGGAGTGAAAGGTTTTTTTGTTGGGTTTTTGGTTTTTGTTGGAATAGTTGGATACATTAGTTTCATTATCTATCTTGTTTCTTATAGAAGCTCGCAATCTTCTTCTTGGTCGAGTTTAGAAATGTCACAGAGAGTTGTTTCCACAGAGACGTAGAAACAGAAAACTCGATTAACTTTAGAAATTATTCAAGCCTGAAACTTATCTGAACAAAGGTCGAAGCGGTTTGGTCAATTTTGAGGGATGGTTCTGCTGCATTTGCTCGACGGTTTGGTTTGAGTTGAGACAGTAGACCAGAGGAAACTGAGATGTGAGATGATGCAAAGACTGAGTCGGTTAAATCGTAGATTGATTTTGTTGAGATTTGTTGTAACATTGCAAATGTAGAGTAGAATTATGTAAATGACGCTAATGAACAGAGAAGGGATTAGCCAGAAAAAAAAAAAACATAAACTTTATTTTTGGTCAGCCATTGAAGCTTTAGACTTTTATATAGAAGTTACACCATATGACAATGACAATTTTTTTTTTTGGACAAAATAATGAAATTTATCTTTTATCAAAATGATTTTAAAACAAGTTTTAGATGGACTCACCATTTAAACATAACATTTTGAAGCACGTCATATTTTTGTAACATGTCTTTTCTTTTGTTTTTTTTAACAAGTTTTCATTTTCGTCAAAAAAAAATTAAGGTGTATTATTTTGTAACTCTACATTATTATTTAGCGTGTTAGCCATTGCTATAAATAAAGCCTATAATCTCCATATGCGCTAAATTTCTAATATTAACCCAAGTTTATATGCTAATTATTTTTAAATTATAGGCTTTTAAAATGTTAGCTTGATGGAGAAAGTATGGTGATGCTTAGGAGGCAAGCAAAAATCTGCCGCTGGTTAGAAACAAAGATTACGTGTCACTGCTCTCAACTGATACTTTACTTCAATTTCCCGCAAAAATCATTTCAAAAAAGTCACAAAATTTGCCATCTGCCAACGAAACAGAGTGTTGTGTTAGCTTAGCCATCAGCTTTCTCAGAAACTCAGCGAAAGAAACTTCTCAACTTCCGATTTTTCACAATCCACCAAACTTTTTTAAAACCAAAATCTCTTTTTTCCTCCTCTTACAAAACCTCACTTCCATGGCTTCTCAAACTCGTTACCTATCCAAATCTCAATCCCTAATTAGGGTTTTTTTTTCTTATCTCTCTGTTCTCGAAGCAGTGGAAACCGAAGATGATGGAGTCTAGGTCTCCGATTTGCAACACTTGCGGTGAAGATATTGGTGTAAAACCAAACGGTGAGTTCTTTGTTGCTTGCCATGAGTGTAGTTTCCCGATCTGCAAAGCTTGTCTTGAGTATGAATTCAAAGAAGGTCGAAGAATCTGCTTGCGTTGCGGCAATCCCTATGATGGTAATCAGTTTTCTGCAAAATGGGTTTTCATAAATTTGCAATTTTTAATTCAAAAGTTGCAAAAAAACTTTGGTTAAATTTGGAGGTTTTTGCTTTCTCAGAGAATGTGTTTGATGATGCTGAGACAAAGACATCTAAAAGTCAATCCACCATTGCAACACACATCAATAACACTCCTCAGGTATGTAATAAGATTATTTGCTTTTTATGTCTTAATTAGATTTGAAAATATGATCGAGGATTTTTTTTCTTGATTTTTGCAGGATTCTGGAGTTCATGCTAGACATATAAGTACAGTCTCCACAATAGACAGTGGTAAGAATTAATAAGCAAACTCAAAACTTTTCTAACTGTTGATGAGGTTAAATAGTTTAACTAACTTAGGGATTGTGATTTCTTCTTGAAGAACTAAATGATGAATATGGAAACCCAATATGGAAGAACAGAGTTGAGAGCTGGAAAGACAAGAAAGACAAGAAGAGCAAGAAGAAGAAGAAAGATGCAAAGGCAACAAAAGCTGAAGACAATGAGGCTCAGATTCCTCCCCAACAGCACATGGAAGATATGTCACAGTAAGCACATTCTCGTATAAATCGATTCTACGGTTATGTTGTTATGCTTTGGTTAAAAGATTTTGAATATACATTCACCAGAAAGTTTAAGACTTTGATTGGTCTGTGCCATTTTGTTTCTCAGGAACACAGAGGCTGGTGCTACAAATGAGCTTTCGGTTGTGATTCCTATCCCGAGGACAAAGATAACTTCATACAGGATCATCATCATTATGCGATTGATCATCTTGGCTCTGTTTTTCAACTACCGTATCACGCATCCTGTCGATAGCGCTTACGGTTTATGGCTAACATCTGTGATATGTGAGATTTGGTTTGCTGTTTCATGGGTGTTGGATCAGTTCCCTAAATGGTCTCCTATTAACCGAGAAACTTACATCGACCGGTTATCCGCAAGGTATACATCTTTCACAACCATTATATGCCTAAAATAGTACAAACCTTCAAGTCTTATGAATATCATTGTCAAAACTTTGCAGATTCGAAAGAGAAGGCGAGCAATCACAGCTTGCAGCTGTGGATTTCTTTGTTAGTACAGTGGATCCATTGAAGGAGCCACCATTGATCACTGCAAATACGGTTCTTTCGATCCTCGCGCTGGATTATCCTGTGGATAAAGTCTCTTGCTATGTATCTGATGATGGTGCCGCGATGCTTTCGTTTGAGTCTTTAGTTGAGACAGCAGATTTTGCTAGGAAATGGGTACCTTTCTGCAAAAAGTACTCAATCGAACCACGAGCTCCCGAGTTTTACTTCTCGCTTAAAATCGATTACTTGAGGGACAAAGTTCAACCTTCTTTTGTGAAAGAACGTAGAGCCATGAAAGTAAGTAAGCAGGGGATTTATCCTCAGTTAAGTTCCTAACATTTTCCAAGAATTGAATCGAAAACTTATCTCTGATTTCTCTTGTTGTAGAGAGATTACGAGGAGTTCAAAATAAGAATGAATGCTTTAGTGGCCAAGGCTCAAAAGACACCAGAAGAAGGATGGACAATGCAAGATGGAACCTCTTGGCCCGGAAATAATACTCGTGACCATCCCGGGATGATTCAGGTTTGCTATCTAAAACATTTGACCTGAAAGACTCTGCCTTTTCTTTATGATGATTGTGTCTTGCATTCAAGCATGTCTTAGCAGACACTTGCAGAGTTTTCTTCTGAATCTTTTATCTTCCTTTGCAGGTTTTTCTTGGATATAGCGGTGCTCGTGACATTGAAGGAAACGAACTTCCAAGATTAGTTTACGTATCGAGAGAGAAGAGACCTGGATATCAGCATCACAAGAAGGCCGGGGCAGAGAACGCATTGGTATTACTTCATATTTTTCATTGAAAACTTGATACTGAATGTTGTAACACAATGCTAATGATTTTGTTACTTGTAGGTGAGGGTATCTGCGGTTTTAACGAATGCTCCATTCATTCTCAATCTTGATTGTGATCACTATGTCAACAATAGCAAAGCCGTGCGTGAAGCAATGTGCTTTTTAATGGATCCTATTGTTGGTCAAGACGTTTGCTTTGTTCAATTCCCACAGAGATTTGATGGAATTGACAAGAGTGATCGATATGCTAACCGCAACATAGTTTTCTTCGATGTAAATTATCGCAAAATTCAAACTCATATGCTCATAAATTCAAGCAAGTTTTGAGCTTTCTTCTGATATCTTTGTGATTTTGATTTGATCATTTCAGGTTAATATGAGAGGGCTTGATGGGATTCAAGGTCCGGTTTATGTTGGTACAGGTACTGTCTTTAGAAGACAAGCACTTTACGGATATAGTCCTCCTTCTAAACCAAGAATGTTACCGCAATCTTCTTCCTCTTCTTGTTGCTGTCTAACCAAGAAGAAACCAACTCAAGATCCTTCCGAGATTTACAAAGACGCAAAGCGAGAAGAACTCGATGCTGCAATCTTTAATCTTGGAGATCTAGACAACTATGATGAGTATGAGAGATCGATGCTGATTTCACAAACCAGCTTTGAGAAAACGTTTGGTCTCTCTGCGGTTTTCATTGAGTCTACTCTTATGGAGAATGGCGGCGTTCCTGACTCTGTAAACCCATCAACCCTTATCAAAGAAGCTATTCATGTCATTAGCTGCGGATACGAAGAGAAGACTGAATGGGGAAAAGAAGTAAACATTTTGTCTAAATCAAAGTTCTCAACTTTACAATATCTTGTGAATAAGTTCATAACCTTTCATTCTGTTTTCGCAGATTGGTTGGATTTATGGATCAATCACAGAAGACATTTTGACGGGTTTCAAGATGCATTGCCGCGGATGGAGGTCGATTTACTGTATGCCATTAAGACCGGCTTTTAAAGGATCTGCTCCAATCAATCTATCAGATAGGCTTCACCAAGTTCTACGTTGGGCTCTTGGCTCTGTCGAGATCTTCCTTAGCAGGCATTGTCCTCTTTGGTATGGCTGCAGCGGAGGCCGCCTCAAGTTGCTCCAGAGATTAGCTTATATAAACACTATTGTTTATCCATTCACTTCTTTGCCTCTTGTTGCTTACTGTACTCTTCCTGCTATCTGCCTTCTCACCGGAAAATTCATCATCCCAACGGTAACTATTTCATACTACTAAGTACTACCTAATTTCGTTTGCTGCGGTTTATATGCTTAACTTTATACTCTTTATTGCAGCTATCGAACCTAGCAAGCATGCTGTTTCTAGGTCTATTCATATCAATCATCTTAACGAGTGTCCTCGAGCTTCGATGGAGCGGAGTTAGCATCGAAGACTTATGGAGAAACGAACAGTTTTGGGTAATTGGAGGTGTCTCAGCTCATCTCTTTGCAGTTTTCCAAGGATTCCTCAAAATGCTCGCTGGTGTCGACACAAATTTCACAGTCACATCGAAAACCGCAGACGATTTAGAATTCGGTGAGCTATACATTGTGAAATGGACAACTCTCTTGATCCCTCCGACAACACTTCTCATAGTTAACTTGGTTGGAGTGGTTGCTGGATTCTCCGATGCATTAAACAAAGGTTATGAAGCTTGGGGACCTTTGTTTGGGAAAGTTTTCTTTGCCTTTTGGGTGATTCTTCATCTTTATCCTTTCCTTAAAGGTCTTATGGGAAGACAAAACAGAACACCCACCATTGTTGTTCTCTGGTCTATCTTGCTTGCTTCTGTGTTTTCACTTGTTTGGGTTCGTATCAATCCTTTCGTCTCTAGAACCGATACGACCTCCCTTTCTCAGAACTGTCTTTTGATCGATTGCTAAGAGATGTTGTTATGTTTTCTTTTGAAGGATTGATGATCTGTTTTTGGTTGTTTTACAAAATTTTACTCCCTTGTGAGAGAAGTTATCTCATATGGTTGCTTGATCCGCAAGTTAAGTAATGTTGCTGTTCTAGTAATAAGTTAGGTTTCTATTGTTTCAACTTTCAACATGTTAAAAATTCAAAATACTCTATAGTATTTCAAATACATTGAAAATTATTAAAGTTTGGTGGAATCTGTCTGGTATAAGAAAAAAAAACCCAAAAACAACAAAGTTGAAACAAACAAAGAAAATACAAATCAGATTCCATGAACAAAAGCATCAATGTCAGGCTGAGGAATGTCATCAAGCAAAGAGTCAATGCTGCATCCTTCCTCAAGTAGCTTCTCATTGAATCCAAAATCATCAGTAAACACACATTCAGGCACAACCCTGTCTTGTCTATAAATCTCCTCTTCCTTGTTCTTCTCCTCAACCGCAACCGCAACAACAACAACATCCTTCTTCTTGTTACTCTCTTTGCGTCTACCTCTTGCCGGAACAGATGAAGCCGACAAAACTCCCAAATTCAAGCTCTTGATGTAATCCTGCAACAGAGAAGGTCTTGGATACTTAGATCTACACTTTCTTTTAGAGAACTGTCTTCGTTTCGTCGCGTTCCAATGGTTCTTGATTGAGTTCTCTGTTCTTCCAGGGAGCCTTTTCGCAATCTCAGCCCATTTGTTTCCAATCTCTTTGTGAAATTCTATCAACACTTTGTCTTCTTCTTCACTCCATGTTTCTTTCTGCAACAATTAATTAAATTAATCCTCACCAAAAATCATTCTCTTTTAGTTTCCTTAATCATCATTACATGATCTTACCTTAATGTCAGGTCTCAAATGGTTATGCCACCTCTCTCGACACTGTTTCCCGATCCTTCCCGGTAACACTTGAGCTATATGTGACCATTTACGTAATCCATACTTCTCCACTAGTTGAATCAATATCCTATTAGCCAAAACAAGTAAAACTTAATTTTACTAATTAAAACCGCGGTGTCACAAAATTCATATTATATTTGTCATTAATCTAGCAGAATCACAGAAAATATGATCATCAAAAATCTTGATTATGTTAATTGATTCTTAAGCTTTCTTAAGTTAAATATAATATGAATTTAAGGTTGACTTTGTAAGAACCTGTCTTCTTCAGCAGTCCATTGTCCTTTGACTAAGGTTGACTTTTTCTTTTCTTTCCATGATGATGATGAAGACGACGAAGACAACTTCCTTGTGAAAAATGGTTTGCTCTTGTTGAAACTCGTCGCCCTATAACAATCATTATCTGCAGAAACACATGAAATTTCATCTGGTATAATGAAGTTCACAGGTTTGATGGTCTCTGTAGGAGGGTAATCAAAAGGGATCATCCTCATCATCATCATGTTGTTTTGCTCCAAATCCATATGATGATCATGTTCATCGACCAAATTGATCACTTGATGATGATTACGAGTGAAGTATGAATTTTCCGCAGCTTGGAAATGGTGATTCATCAAAGGTGGCTTGGATTCATAAAATTCGACCATGTTTTCTTGGTAAGAGCAATGCTCGAAAGGAGCATTATTGATACAAGACGACGTCGTTTGGATATTGAGCAAAGGATTTGAAGATGTAGAGCCATGATGATGATGTTGATCAAACTGATGATCATGGTCAAGATGGTGAAAATCTTGAAGAAAGCTTGTGGGTTTTGATTGGTCGACGACCTCGAATGGAAAATCTTCTTCTTTCATGTATTCTTGATCACGTGTGAAGATGGTTTGGTTTAGAGGAACAAAGCCACCTTCGTCAACGAAATTCTCCATTTTGTTTGGAATGAAGAAAAAAAAACTAATTAATTAGTATAAAAAAAAGTGAACTCTTTTTGCGTTTTTGTGTTTGCTTTGTTCTTTCTCGTATTTGTAAGGTAGGAGAAAAAAGAAAGACATTTAATGTGTGTATTTACTATACACATTAATTTGTTATGGAATTGAAATCTAACGTTTGAAGTTTGTTGGTAGCATTAGTGTGATTTAATATTTAATTAATTAATTAATTAATTCTAAAATGCTTAGTCATTTTTGTGTTTTTCTTGAAACATATCTACATGAATGTATGGAAAAAAAATAAGTTAATGTATTTTGAAATTTAAACTTGTTTACAATGAGAGACAAAAAAAAACCTAGTTAGATTTTAACGATATTACTATAAATATAGTTCAAGTTAATTGTTTTTAAAATGTGTTTTTAATCTGTCAAATTCGGATAGAAATATAATACTAGATTAAATATTAAATATTGAATATCAAGTAAATAAAATGTGAGATAATAATATTTCTTGACGTTACATATTAGGTGTTGTTGAATTTGGGGTAAACATAGTTGAATGTTTCTGAAAACGCTAGTAAGAATTTAATCAAGTTTTTAATGTGTTAATAACTCATTTATTGTGATATATTTAGTTGTGTTTAGTTAATTATTCATAAAGTATATTAACTTAGTCAACAAAAAATGTAAGAACCATTTTAATGCTAAGGAGTATATTGACCATTTAGCTCTAAGGTGTAAACTAATGGATTGAAAAAGAGTAAATATCTTGTTTTCACGTAAAAACAAAATTGTATCTCATATATTAGACTAGATTTTGGCATTCGTAATGTCTTAAGAGTTTGTTGTATTAATCATTTAGTTTAATATAACTTAATTGATGGGATTAAAACTATATACATACGTACGTCTCATGGGCCCATAAACCTATCCCACATGGTTGCTTGAGGCACAATGTATGTATTGTTATCCTCTCACACGAGAACCGAAAAACAAATGCTTGAACCGAGCAAGAAAATACATAGACATAAACTCGATAATATCTGTGTATTTTATTTATGTGTGTGTTTATATATATATTGTTTGGTCGAGAATATCAAACCCTTTAATGTCTCTATCTTTTCTAACATCTTGATTTCAAATGTTTTAGTTTATGAATACCCGAAATTACAAGGAAAGTATATTCTGATTATTGAAACTCACTATCATTTTAGTATTCATGCATGCATCGATTGTTAAAATTTGTAAGTTATTCTTTGCTCGGCCAAAAAAAAAAAAGGGAAAAAAAAAAGAAGAAGTTCCCAAGTCTGATGCATTCATTTTCCACCCCTAAATCTGAGTTTTGTCCCAAAACTTTTACAAGAACTTTATTAATTCATGTATGGGGTTTACAAAAAAAAGATGATTCCTATGATATTCTTCTTTTTTTATCTTTCTTTTTTTTTGAAACATTTCAATTTCTTCTTGTCCCCACTCAATGCATAAGGACTGGACTGATGGTAATATCGATGAACTTTCTTTCTTTTACAAAAGTAAAATCTATAGACTTAAAATTACACGATCCAATCCAGAGCAGAGCATAAAATCATCCGATGATATAGCATTTGGTAATGGAAACCTTACATAGTCTTCTTTATAGAGTTTTGAATGGTTACAATGAAACAAAGAAAATGTAAAGCTAGTTAAATGGTTAGCACAAGTGGAATAATGCTTATTGAATAGTATCACTATTTTTAACATTTATAGAAATCAATTCGATATTTTAATAACGTATTTCGTTTGATAAAGTCAGTTTGTATAATTTTTTTCCCAAAAGTTACTAAAAATACAAAATTTGCAATTGTACAAACCACGCATTCCTCACTTTTTATTCCTTTCTTTTTCTTTTGATGTACCGCAAACAATCTTCTTCTTCTTCTTTTTCAGATTCTCCGTTTACATTTGTCAACATTTCTCAAATGGGTAACACATAGCACAAACACAACAAAAGAATCACTATCCACATCCATAGTTTTACTCGAAGTTCAAGAATTCGCTAGGCGCTAGTCGGGCGGTCAAACAGGGCCTAGCGATTAATCGGAAAATCAGATTTAAATCGGGAAGTAATCGGGGATTTATTTTAGGGCTATTTTAATATTTTTAAAATATATTAATCTATTATAATTAAATTTTTATATAATTTGTTTTCAAAATTGCGGTAAACACATTAAAACATATTTTTAAGTCTGAATTTTATGATTTTTATTAAAATTTTGAACATAAGTTATTGTAAAGCATCACAAACTTCCAATCTAAATGTTTGAATAACAAAACAAAATTTGTTTTATACTTATAACCTAAAAATAATTGGGATATGCAAGATTAGGCGTGAAATAATCGGATTAGACGGAAAATAATCAGATTAAGCGGAGAGTAATCGGATTAGGCGGAGAGTAATTGGATAACTGATTACTTCAAGGGATTAGTCATTAATCGAGGTGGATGAGGTGGACCTAGCAACTAGATAGAAAATAATCGGAGCTAGGTGGAGATTTTTAGAATAAGAGTTTTACTAAAAAGCCAACAAAACCAACTAAATGCAACAAAAGAGTTTGAACAACAATGTTTGGAATGAAAGAAAAAGAATAGAGGAAGGTCAAGATGGTAATTAAACCAAAACAGAAGACTAAAGTGATACAAGACCCAACTGTCACATGACCCATCTTTGAAAAATCCAATCTTTCTCTTCTTATTCTTCTTTCTCTCTTTTTACTTTCTGACACTATCCTTCACTCTCTCTGTCTTCACAATGAAACTTCCGTCACCGTCATTACCGTTACTCCTCCTCCTTCTCCTCCACCTCTTAGCCACTATCTCCGCCGCACCTTCCCTCTCTCCAACTCCTTCTCCGACCATCTCTCCCATTCCTCACAAACCTTCCCCATCAACCTCAACCTCAACTTCCCCATTAGACCCTAAACAGCTCAAAGCCCTCGAATCTCTCAACATCCCCACCGTCAAAGATCCATGTAACCACCTTCCTTCCTCCAAATCCTCCTCCTCCGTCATTACCTGCGACAACGGCTCCCCATTTCGCCTCGTCACCTCAATCTCCTTCATAAATTGCTCCGCCGATCTCTCTATCTCCTCCACAGCTCTCAGAGCTCTCTCCCCATCTCTGACTTCACTCTCTTTCCTCAACTGTCCTTCTCTTTCCCCTCCTCCACGTCTCCCTGACTCTCTCCACTCCTTCTCCGCCGTCTCTTCCTTCCTCCGCCACCGTAATGGCCTCTCCGGAATCTTCTTAGCTCGTCTCGTTAACCTCACTGACCTCACTGTCTCCTCCGTCCCTGTCTCCACCTCCGGTCTTTACGTCATCCTCGGAAATATGCACAAGATCGTCTCTTTGACAATCTCTCAGGCCAATCTCTCCGGAAACATCCCTAAATCCTTCCACTCCAATCTCACATTCATCGATTTATCAGATAATTTGCTCAAAGGCTCAATACCCACTTCGATTACACTACTCCTCAACCTCAAAATCCTAAACTTATCCAAAAATTCATTCTCCGGCGTTATACCCGACGGCATCGGTGACCTAATTTCCCTAAAAAACCTATCTTTAGCTTCTAACAAGCTCTCAGGACCAATTCCTGATTCGATCTCGTCGATTCCAGAGCTTAATCACCTAGATCTGAGTGGGAACCAACTAAACGGCACCGTTCCGAGATTCATTACCAAAATGAAGAATCTCAAACACTTGAATCTCGCTAACAATGTCTTCCATGGAGTTCTTCCATTCAATGCAAGCTTCATCAATAAACTCGAAGTGTTCAAAATCGGTGGAAACAGTGATCTTTGTTACAACCACACTGTTTTGTCATCGAAGATGAAATTGGGGATTGCTCAGTGTGATAGACATGGTTTGCCTTTGTCTCCGCCGCCGCAGAAGGATGATTCAACTTCCGATTATGATTATGGCAATGAAAATGATAGTAGTGAGAAGAAAAAGGAAGAGCATCATGGTCCTAATAAGGTTGTGCTTGGTGTTGCTATTGGACTTTCTTCGCTTGTGTTCTTAATCATCTTCATGATCCTTCTAGCCAAATGGTGTGGTTGATTCAAGAAAATTGTTATCTTTCCTTCTCGTTCGTTAGTCTATACAGAAA
>VBRH01000090.1:112850-123794 GCA_014578085.1 Cardamine resedifolia
TTTTTTTTTTTTTGTGTATAGAAACAACTTTTGTTTGATCAATCATATATATATTCGGAACCAAATTTTGATAATTAAAAACCACGGATCAAGATTAATTTTGTTAAGCAATAGAAAAGGGCTTTTCTTTCTTCTTACATTGAAAATACTAAAAAAAATTATATAGATATAGCTTGAAAATCTGAGTCATCTTATTTATGACTCTCTTTTGTTGCCAATTGACTATTTCATTCGTTATTATAACTGATTAGGATTCGTATCTTGTAATTAGAGGTTGGCCGGATGCGGATATCCAGAGTTTTTGAGGATATTCGGATCCGTATCCGCATCCGACCAGATCCAAAAATTTTATATTCGATCCGGATCCGGTTATCCCGAATATTCGGATCCGTTTACAAAATAATAATTAAAAGTACTATTATTATATAAAATTTAAAGCAAAAAAAAAAATATTATATAAATAATTAAAATATTATATAAATAATATAAAATCCAAAGAAAAATAAATTAATATAAATAATTAAAAATATTATTATAATATAAATATTCCGGATGTAGATATTCGATTTTGTTTTTTTTCTATTATCCGGATCCGTTATTTAATTATCCGGATCCGGTCCACCCGGATATTCTATTTTCGGAGCGGATCCCGGATCCTGGATAATAGATCACAGGACTACCTGCAATAGCGTGAAAGAATAATATATTAAAATTTGTTCTATCAATTTTATATAAATAATTTTATATTATGTAAGATCTATTTTTATCAAGAGTTAAGATAAAAATACATAATTATAATAAATATTTATTGACTTTAATAATATTTGAAGACGAATAAAAAAAAGAATTAGGGAAAAATCACATTCCTAAGTGAAATTATCACAGAAGAAATCATAATGAGTGGACTTATCCTTTCATAATATAAAATATATTTCTACCAAGAGTTATAATGAAGAAATATAACCCTTAGAAATATTGAGATCATTATTATTAGTAGATTCCTCAGGAAAAATAGTTGATATTTTCATTAAAATTTTGTATTTAAAAGAGTAATACCACTCTTTATAGAACGAAAATAAAATATTCCTTGAAAGAAATAAATAGATTAAAAATTTAACTTTACGATAATATATTTTAAAAAATTTTAACAGACGCACAATGAGATTATTAAAACGTATATGATAAGAACTTTGATTCGAGAAACAAGACGATCATGATGAACATACACCATATGAATGAAAAGATGAAAAGAGAGAATTATTTGGATTCATTGTGAAACCAAAAATTTATACAAATAATAAGATTTGGTAGTTATTTAAAAAGATAAAAATATAAATCAAGTAAAAAGATAGTGAAAAAAATCTCAAGCTTACACGAAAAGAAATCAAATGAATATACGCAATACTCAATAAAAAGACGCAACTTTACGATTAATATACGCAAATGACATTGATTAGATTGTTGTTATTATATAGATTTAAATGACAAAATCAATTTTCAACATATTTGAAAGGTTAGTTTGCATTTGACTTAAGATTTTGCTTGTTAACAAAAACAAAACAAAAAACAGGAAATATATTGTCTGTGTATATTTTTTTTTATGGAAGGTTAAATTTATTATGAATAAGATAATTTACATGATACAACATTAACAAAAAACCATAGCTTTAAACATTTTCAAGAACAGAAGTGATCGGATGTTTAGGAAGATGGTCTTGTGGCAAGCCAACGATCCAATAGACCTCCATTTTTCTGTGTATATTGCGAAGAAGTATCAATTAAATGTAGAAGTATATTAGATTCATCAACTGTGAAAGACCTCTCTCGCTCATTTATAATTGGGAAAATTATAAAAAAGTTGGTAGAGATTCCTTCTTCGCATTGCTTGTACACTATTGTTTTCAAAGTTGGAAGATCATAACAGAGTTGGAAGAGATTTGCTAACTTTACATTGAGGAAGAAGGATTGTAGGGTAAGTCTCGATCGAAGGTTCAGGACAAGGAGTGAAAGGTCCATTTGTTAATTAATTTCTTAATGATCTCGTTACGAAATCTGTCCAAGAACATTTCTAAAACACTTGATTCAACAATATACTTTAATAGATTGATGAAAACCTTAAACTAATATAGACATGAAAAATAACATCGCTAACCATTATCTGCAGACATTGTTCCTTGTATAGATAGAATCTTTTTATGACTTGATGTTATCTTTCCTTAACCTTTTGTCCTTTCTCTTGATCTTTGATGGAGAAGATCATATGTTTTTCTTTTCTTCTTATTGTCTTTTTCGGTGGTGTTGAAATCGCAATCTAAAAAAATGTATTATTGGTTTTCTTAGTCATACACTTAGTGGAAGTACACCAATATTTAATGGTGTGTCCCTAACTTTTATTCCACGAGTATCATGACCAATATCAATCACCACCACTATATATATTATTAACTACCATATGCATAATATATATAACAAGAAAAATAATTCTTAATTAATGCAAGAGATGAGGGTTATTAATACATCCAAATTCTAATTCTATTAATCGAAACCAATCCCTCACGGTATCGTCTTTTATATTAAAATTCTTAACTGTTAATTTGAACTTGATCTTTATAATTAAACCGAGAGACACATATGTCACATAAGAATAAAATATTCGTACAGACAATTGCAGCTGAGATATTCGAATTGACACCATCGTTGGTGGTTGTGGGAGTGAAGAAGAAAAGAGGTGATAAAATTAAGAGTTTTGTAACAACGAATTGAAACCCAATTATGTATACGTGTTGACACTCCTTTCATGTTGTTCTAGTGGAAAGAGTAGTTAGATAAGTTGAGTTATGTTCTTACTAACCTTTTAGCAGTATTTTTTTTTCTTTCTTTGTAAGCATAATTTAACATTTAGGTTAATCACATAATAAAATCATGAGGAGGTTTATCGGATTACCTCCATTTATTGTCGTGGAGATTTTTTTTTGAACGGTTTTCATGAATTTTTAGGTTAGGAGATTATGTTTTTCTCCTTGTCTATAAACGTATATTTAACGTATTATGTTATATTATACATTTATGATAGTCTAAAGGTATATATTTATAGATGGAGAGAAGATATATTCTTCATTAGGGTTTCTTTAGTATTAATCTTAACTGTCCATCAAAATAGAAATTTATTAAAAATTAACTTTTTTATTTCCAATTTAATTGGTTACCAAATATATTAAATAATAATAATATTTCAATAGAAAACGGCATATAATAGGGAAAAGAATTAATATTTCTTACATTCTTCTCTTAGTTATCTCATATCTGGGAAGTGGTATGTTCATATCTGGTAAGTGGTATGTTTTTTGTTTGTCGTTTATTTTGCTAAAAATGGATAAGAAATTTTGAAAAAGAAGAGAAGAATGTTCTTGTTCTTGTTATGTAAATTCTTGAAGATCTTAATGACGGGAAATTCGGATGGTGAAGTTTTTGTATAGGGAATTGTAGGGTAAAGATATTGACAGGAAGCACATGTGAAGTGTTTGTCTTTGTGTGAAGCAAGTTGGTTTTAAGTTGATAGCAATTTGTCTTTTGGATTTTTCTGGGAAATTATTATATCTGTAAGATTTTACAATCACACACACATATATATAAATATATATATATACATAAACTGTTCTTTCTTGATGTGGCCAAGCTTGTTCAATTTACATGCGAGTATGTGTGAATCATGATGAATGATGACGCATTGATGATTTTGTTTGAATGTGTTTAATGATCATCCGTCTGATCTGAATTTCTTTTTCCTGGCTTTTTTTTTATTTTTTTAAATAAGGCAATATCAACTTTGGGGTTTTGGGTCTCGTAATTTCTATCTAAAATAAAAATGTGACATGTTGGGGAAATAAGAAACAACAAATTTTCTTATCAAAAAAAAATAAATAAACAACAAATTGCTTCTAAATTTACTGTGGAAAATTTCCGACAAAAAATGTATTGTGAAAGTTTTAAAGCTTCGTTGTCTTTTTCCTCGTGGAAATAATGACATTGCAAGTGGCGAGTCTGGTGACCCAATTTACCAGCACAACCCACATGCCCTATTAAAGCCCATATGAAGATGTCTTTTCTTTTGTATAAATAATAACTTTAAATTGCATAATGATAATTATTATAGTGCTATATCATTTTAAGAAAATTATACAATTTTCCTTTAATAGAATATTTAAGAGAAATATGTACAGATAGAACAGCAAATAACACTACAAAATAATAAAGCATATGCATTTTTATTATGCTTTTTTATATAATATCTTTGAAATCAAATTTTTTTTTCATACATCGTACAGTGAAACCTTTATAAATTAATATTCAATAAATCAATAATTTTTTTTAGTTCTAAATTGATAATTTAACCTAAATATCATATATATAAATTAATAAATATAATAAATTAATAAAATTGTATAAAATAACTTGGTCAAAATGTTATTAATTTATAGAAGTTTTATTGTATATGCAAGATTTGAGTAGTAGCATGGTGATAGAAAGATTTGAGACAGGTCGTCAAATACTTCCTATTTTATTTTATTTTCAACTTTTGCTATGAACAAAATTGTTGAGAGTATTCAAACATTCGATGCTAAATAAAGAATAATATCTAGAGTATGAAATTTCATAATTATTTCAAACAGAAATCAAACCTAGTTTGTCCTTTTGCAGTACTCTTGATCTCGCTAGCGTGTTGTGGACACGTTGATGTAGTTGCCACGTAAATCTTTACTCCATCGAGAGATGTGTGCATATGTCACCTTTAATTTTGAACCTTCGAGTCTTTGATTTGTCGTCTTCATAAAATATCTCCATCTTCTTACCCAATATGTATATACAGTCTTTTACTTTGGAAAAGGGAATCTAAAACTAAAAAGGAATATTCGAATGATATAAAGATTCTATCCTGCCAGTCACCTAAATTTCACAAATTTATAATTGCCAATTTACATTAGTTTTGGATAGTTTTTTCACGCACTGTAATGAAACATATTAAATTTATAATACGTAATTACGTACTGTTCTAAAATATTATTAAACTTACAAACTTTTCTTTTTTGTAGAAGTAAAAATTAATTAATACTTTTATATTAGGTTTAAGGTCTGAATTTTAGAAAGCACAAATTATTGCAAATTAATAATAATAATAAATTTATAGGAGGTGTTTGCTAAAAAAAAACCTTGCCAGTGATTCATTTATCGTGGTTTATATAGAATATGATATATGTAGAGTCGTTCATTATGGCTTCATAATGTTAAAAATAAAACTGTTCATAAAAAATGTATATATGTAGAACCGTCCAAAATATTTTTTTTTGTTGTAGGATAAGAATTGTGGATATATACCACTAAAGTTGTTTGCTATATTTTAAATGCTGCAAAAATAATAAATCCGCTCATCGTGAATGCAAAATCATCATTTTTTTGTTAAAGGAATGTAAAATATAAAAATCATAGTTTGTAATAGATTTAGAAAATCGAAAAATATTTTGTAGTTATCAAAAAAAAAATGTAATGACGTAGCATATAACAAAAAAAAAAAAATTACAAATATTTACAATTAGAGTTAAAAACAAATTGTTCTCGTGAGACATTGCATCTAAAAGTATAGCAGCTGTTCTTTAAAAAAAAATCAAAGCAAAACTAAAAAATAAATTGGCAAAAAAATTCCATAATATTTTAGTAACTCGATAGTGAAAAGATAACTTCAAAAGATATCATGGTTTTAGAGAGAAACCATCACCAACTTATTTTATTCCATAAAAAAAAGTTGTCGCTTTACTTTTTGCAGCTTTTGTTATTCGTTATATAAGACAAAAGCAAAAGCTTATGCATGCATCGTCGCGTAACTACGTCGCACCCTCGTACACACATATTACACATATATAAAGACACTTAACATAATATTATCTCTACGTAGACATATTATTACAGAAGTTTCAAGATTATACTACTTATCAACTTTAAACTCACAGTCACGTTACATCAGCAAGTGGCTGATCTATTTGATTCTCGCTTCCGGCTCCTCCGGTGGCAGCGGCAACATCCGCACGTGCACAGGCAAAACGACGCTCTTCTCTAACTATTCCCCACTCGTGCAATGACACATGTTATCTTTTCCCGGCGAGCAAAATCTCCGCCGCTTGAAACGGCGTAACAATCTCAACGATCTTCCTCAGAGTCTCAAACCTCAGCTTATCAACTTCCGCCATTAAAACAGCCATGCCTTCCTCGTACTTACCTAAAGCATCCAGGGCCGGCTCATAGAGGACGAGAGGGACGACGACCCGTCGTCCAATTCGTGTACTAATAATTAAAAACCCGATTTTTTTATAATTATATATATATATATAATATTAAAATATTTAAAACTATATTGAAAGATCTTAAAAAAAAATTTCATTATAAACTTACATATTTTTTGCCCTAGCACCCTATATAGATTGAGCCGACCTGAAAACATCCTCCACCGCCACGTCACCCTCCACCAAATCCGTGGCGTAAGCCGTGACGGCGATAGGCATATCCGCAACATCCTCTTGCAAATTCGCAGATTTCTTCGTTATCTTATCTTCTTTCTCTATAACCTTCATATGTAACTCATTGATTTTTGCAAGCTGTGTCGCGGTAAGATCACCCATAGAACATCATCAACGTTTTCGTCGATCTTGAGAAGACACTGTGAAAGCTGATCATGATCATCAAACTGGGATCCACAAAGAGCGTAAATAACTCTAATGAAAGACGAAGGACGACATCCTGCCATCCACGTCAAACTGTTTTCTAGAGAAGAGTTCCACGACGGTGCAAAGTAGCTTGAGCAGCTTCGGTGAGAGAGCTCTGATCGTTTTTGGGCGTAGTTTTGGAAGTCATCGACGATTTTACCAACGAGTTCTTCAAGTTTTTGATCGTCGTCGTTGTTGGATCCTTGACTCGTGAGTGTTTCTTTGAGATCAGCTATGTATTTAGCTTGTAAACTCATCCACTCATAGTAACATCCTTTCTGAAGTTGCTCAATCTCGTAACTCGAAGAACTACTCGCCATCTCTCTCTTTCTTAGTATTTTTTTTGTTTGTTGGTTTGGCCGTGGAAGAAATTTTAAACGTTACTCTATAGTCTTATATACACTGGAATGGCGCATGTATATTTTTAATATACATTTTGTATGTACTTTAGATTAAAAACTGTTGTTATTACTACATGCATATACGACGTTACGTGTTATCAAATACGGTGGGGTTGAACCTTCTCCTTAATATAATTATATGTTTTCTCTCTTGGGTTGTGGATCTTTGATTTTATAAACGGAAACGGACAAAAGGACACAGATGAATATGTACTAGTGCGGCAAAAATATGTTGGACCTATTTTACTATGAAAAATAAATTAAAGATGCAAAATATCTTCCTTTTGTGGCAATTCCGTAAATAATGGTTGGTAATTGCCGACAGAAAAACAAAAAAAAGTTAGCAATCAAATATATACATTTAAATGGTTGGTAATTGCCGTAAAATGATTAGATGAACAAATATATACTTTTAAATGTTATTTTAGGTTCTATGATTTTAGTGAATCAGTTAGCAATAATATAATTGTAAAAACAAAAAGCCTCACGAATCTTTCATGAAACTAAAAGAATCACTCATTTGTTAGAAGCCTTGGGTTAGAAGAGACAAATTTAGTCCGACAATGAAGCCACGATTTATGAATTATATCACCAAACCGGTGATTTATGCCTCTATAAATACTCTTTGCAAAATTTTACTATTTCAGTATGGTTACAACTTTCTATTTTTATGATCACAAGACATATAAGCTTATATTTAATTATATGATGGGATTAATGATTTTTTTTCTTTCTTAATTGGAATCAATGATGTTGCTGCAGCTAGAGTTTGCCAATATTTTTATTAAATCGATCTAATGGTACGTATTAAAAACCCCTACCAAACCGACTCCACTAAACCAAATCGAACAACCTAACCGACTTGTAAGTTGTAATAACTTGGTCAGCCTTAAAAATGTCACATGCTGAGACTTAAAAGCTAAAGTTGAAAGTTTGGAACCTTCTAATTCCATCTGAGTTCGCCACACACTAAGTTGAAACAAACTTTTTATATACTTAAAACTTTTTCAAATGAAATCTTTAATCGAATTTCAACATTACGTCTCAACTTATTTTATAGACAGGATTCTTAACATACTCATGATTCGTGATACAATCATACACACGCTATTTATACTGACTGTCCCAATAATGCTATTGTCTTTATATTTTCTCAATCTTTATAGTAATTAAAAAAAAACTATATGTAAACTGTGGGGAATGTCGTTTTAAGATTTTTTTTTTTTTTGATAAAGGATTTATGTCGTTTTAAGACTTCCGACATAAGTACAGTTAATTGTTGAACTTATTTTTATGGTTGGACTTGGGACACACCTCAAAACTTGAGAAAATGAATGCAGGTGGACCAACAACAATGACTTTTTAAGTTTGAACTGATTCATTTAAGTTACGAGTACTGTATTAGACATTATCAGTTTATAAACAACACATAGCGATAAAACACAAAGCCCAATAACATTTCAATTTGTGGGCTTACAACAACAATGATAATTCATGTCGAACGAGTATTAAAATATGTAATATAGTGGTTTATAAATAATGTAGTACTGTAGTTTACTTGTTTGTTATTGATTTAAATTTGCATAATATTGTTGATAAAAAGAAACTATAAATGATGGCTGGGTTCATTTCGTTTCAACTTTTTTTTTAATAAGAGATATGATAAGTGAGCTTTTATTCAAAAATGTGTTATTAATAAAAATCTGCGAGTAATCGCCTATGGTTTTATTTGCTAATGACTAACGATATTACTACTGTTTACTAATTAAGATCGGATGCAAATGAACCATTAGATATATCATTGTTTCCAATATTAGTAACTAGTAAGTAATAATTATATGGGAATAGTTGATGATATGCTAAACAAAAATTAACTGTCTAGTGCCTAGAGCAATGTACTTGTCTTTAACCGAAGCTTAGTGTTGACCACATCCTTAAAGAATTATAATAATTTGTAACGTATATACTCAATCATGTGACTAGTTCAAAAAGGCAACCAGAAAGTCGATCTAACATTTATTAATCTGTTATGAAATTTATGGACACATCAATAAAATAATTAAGATTTTTTTCTAAAAGTGGTAGGACAAAATAAAATAAAAGAGTGTTCGAAATCTGAGTATAATATGAGTAGGGCTGAGCTGTGAAGGCCAGTCTCTCTCATTTTATAATTCCCTCTTCACATTACTTCTTCACTATTGTTTTCAAAGAGTGAAATTTTTCACACTTATTTTTTTCCTATTTTAACCTTCTTCATCCTTCAAATCTCCCATTATCTGCCATTCCACTCTCAGATGTCTTGTTGTGTGGAGCAATGAAGACGAAGATGAAGAAGACGTCTCAGATCTACGTCCTTCTTGCTTTTCTTTTCGCCTTCATAGGCCTCACTCACTCTCACCAACTCACTTCCAATGGTGATCTTTCCGACAACGAAGTCCGGCTAATCCGACAACGCCAGCTACTCGAATTCAGTGACCGCGGCGAGAATGTCGTCGTCGATCCATCTCTGGTTTTCGAGAATCCACGACTTCGAAATGCTTACATAGCTCTTCAAGCTTGGAAACAAGCTATTCTCTCTGATCCAAACAATTTCACTACCAACTGGATCGGCTCTGACGTTTGTAGTTACACCGGAGTTTACTGTGCTCCGGCGCCGGATAATCGTCGGATCCGTACCGTTGCCGGAATCGATCTTAATCACGCCGACATTGCTGGGTATTTGCCTCAAGAGCTTGGTTTGTTAACAGATCTCGCTTTGTTTCATGTTAATTCGAACCGGTTTTGTGGAACCGTACCGCATCGGTTTAATCGGCTTAAACTTCTTTTCGAGCTTGATCTCAGTAATAACCGGTTAGCCGGGAAATTCCCAACCGTCGTCCTTGAGTTACCGTCGTTGAAGTTTCTGGATCTACGGTTTAACGAGTTCGAAGGACCTGTACCAAGAGAGCTCTTCAGCAAAGATCTAGACGCGATTTTCATCAACCATAACCGGCTCCGGTTTGAGTTACCGGATAATTTGGGAGATTCGCCGGTTTCCGTCATCGTTGTGGCGAATAATCAGTTCCACGGTTGTATTCCGACGAGTTTGGGTGATATGAGGAACTTGGAAGAGATCATCTTCATGAACAATGGCTTTAATTCTTGTTTGCCTTCGGAGATCGGACGGTTAAAAAACGTAACTGTATTTGATTTCAGTTATAACGACCTTGTGGGGCCGTTACCGGCGAGTATTGGCGGGATGGTTTCGTTGGAGCAGTTAAATGTGGCGCATAATAGATTCTCCGGTAAGATTCCGGCGAGTATTTGTCAGTTGCCGAGGTTGGAGAACTTCACTTTCAGCAACAATTTCTTCACCGGAGAGCCACCGGTATGTCTCGGTTTGCCTGGGTTTGATGATCGGCGTAACTGTTTGCCATCGAGACCTGCGCAAAGATCACCGGGGCAATGTGCGGCTTTCTTTTCTTTGCCACCGGTGGATTGTGGATCTTTTGGATGTGGCCGTTCTTCTAGACCTCCGGTTATTGTGCCGTCGCCGCCTACAACACCATCTCCTGGTTCTCCTCCTTCACCGTCAATTTCTCCTACTCCTCCCATTCCTGTCCCTTCTCCTCCGTCAACCCCGTCATCACCTGGTCCACATTCACCGCCTGTTATTCCTAGTCCTCCGATTGTGGTGCCTCCATCTCCGATCTCTCCAATTCCAAGCCCTCCTTCACCATCTAGTCCTCCGTCAACTCCACCATCACCGGGTTCTCACTCACCACCTGGTTCTCCTAGTCCACCATCACCGG
>VBRH01000091.1:10966-23249 GCA_014578085.1 Cardamine resedifolia
TTTTTGTTTCTTTGTTGAAGAAATTTAAAAAAATCTAAAGAGAGGAAACAGTGTTGAAATGCTTACCTCATACATTGAAAGTCAAGATTTTCTTACAGAGATTGTTCTTATGGCTGGAGAATTTATTCGTTTTCGAATAAGGTTAAAGAGATTATCCAGAAAAAAAGAGAAAACAAAAAGCTAGTGGACTAGTGCGCATGACGGCATGAGTACTCACGAGAGTCTCGGACCTCTCGGTGATGGTTTGGTTGTATTAGCATTATCGATGATTCTCTCTTTCACAACTTTATCCACTTTCACTGCCACGTCGGAGTCTAAATACTTTGGCACACGAGTTGCGGATTACGAATTAGCCATGTGTCACTCTCCATATTTACAAATCTACCACGTATAGCTTGGCTCCCACCTCCCATAGACCATGAAATTTGAAGCGGTGTACTCTTTGTAAATAAACTGATAAAAGAGTATACATATAGAAAGTGATATTACGGGATTGGGTAAAACAGTTGTGTCACTTAATCAAATCATTCTGAACAAAGGTACATATCAACGTTGGTAAAGGGAGGCGTTTTGTAACACCCGCGGATTTAACCGGGTAGGCACGGTGAAAGTCAAAGTCGAAGTCTTGAGAAAATAATTAAAAATAATTAAACTAAAAATGCTACTGATATTAATCTTTATTTTACTCATCAATAATCGAATCATATTTAACCGTAATAACCGTAACCGTATATAACCGTAACCGGTGGTTAATTAACCATAACCTTAATAACTATAACCGTGGTCATGACTATGCACATGTAAGGAAGAATTCGTGTGTGAAGGATTAGGTGGGAATGTTTCCTTCCTTGGATTCTCGAGTGAATATGCGGGAACGGTTATCGGACTCGAATGTTTGAGAAAAAAGTGCGGGAACTGTTATTGCCGAGCAAAAACGAGTTTTCTCGTGGGAACAATTACTAGACTCCAGAAAACGCGTGAAAATATTAAGCGGGAGTGGTTACAAGGCGGTTTTCTGCAAGACTCGTCTTATAAATCGACCCTTAGGACGAATTAAATCTTTTTTACTTGGAGAAAAACTCTAAAAGCTATTAAGAGAGACAAACTAAGATAAAGTTGGATATTCCCAAGTAACTGTTGTCGGTGACCGAGTAACTGCTGTCGGCGACCAAGAAACTGCTACATGCGATCGAGAATCAAGGGTTTTCCGCGGCAAGAGGTGTCAAAAATGTGAATTACTTACCGAACTCAAAGACAAAGGTGAGTGTGCGACCATTGCTTCAGGTTTAAGTTCGATTATTTGCTTAAATCTGTATAGTCCTTGATTTCTTGACATATATTCATTGTTGTTGCATGATTTGTCTTGTTGGTTGATCTTTGTTCTCGAAAACTTGGATAATCACACTTGACTAAGTAACTGTCTTGACAAGATGACTGATAAATCCAACTATTTGTATATGGAACTTGACTGTGGCTCTATGGGACGAAATAACCGCCGTCACTAAGCATTTATTTGCTTATGCCCTCTTTGTAAATGCAAGAATATAAATTAACAAAGAAAGTAAACAAAATGGCTAAAAAGATCGCGAGACTAAGGCTCGAAGGGAAGAAAGATGGGAAATTGGGGTAGTTTATATTTCAGATTAGTATTAAACGATGTAAAAGCTTATTAACAAACTTACCGTTGTACTAGCATCTCGATTTTAATTCAAGTAATTTGCTTTTATGCATTATCATGAATCTTCTAAACGAATTATCACGTTTAACAATGCTAAGTAAAAAAGGAATGAAAATCTGACTAAGTATTGGTTTAGATGTAATCCAACCAAGTAAATACTCGGGTAAAAGAAATCGGGTTGGGGTATTTCACGTTTCTTTGTTTCCAAGATACAACAGCACTTGTAAAAGATACAGAATTATAAAACTTTGATGTAACAAGGATGCAAATAAGGAAAACAAAATAAACTATTGCAATTAAGGAACATAAAAAAAAAAGTAACTCGGGTAAACATCTACCATAGACAGTCGTGGAGCCGGCCAAAGATTTGTCAGGGATGATCAATATAATTTGTAATAGATAATATTAAATATTAAAAATTATTAAAGCTATTAAAATAATTAATTAAATAATATAAAATTATTGAATAGATTAAATAACATAATTTTATATTTATCCAAATATTAACTTACAATAGAGTTAGTATTTAGTTTTTACTAATTAATAAAACTTTACGTAGTGATATAAAATGGTTAAGAAAATAAGTAAAAATATAATGAAAATTAAAAATAATGGCTAACGATATAATGAAATAGAAATGTTGTATAGCTGTAAAAAATATTGGAAAACCAATTAGACAAAAGAATAAAAGAAGAAAATGATTATTGAAGTAATGTGCATTGACCAAAGTTAAAAACGGTAATAGAAAATGGATTAAGTTACTTTCGACTTCGAGCGTGATAAAACTAATTTTACAACATTTAACTATTTTTTCTTCAAAATACAAGTAATTTTGTTTTTTAATAAAAAATTTATAGGAGTCGGGTGACCCCTTCGGCCTTCCCAAGAGTAGTCTCCGCTTCTGACTAGAGACGACAAATTCTTGGCAAAAAGCTTATTTCAAAGAGCAAGTTATTGCTCAAAACAAAATCCACATGTGCTTTAAGACCAGGAAGTTTATGAATCAGCATAACCAAACTTATACCATATTATCTTGAAGAATGTGAGCTTAGACGCATCTAATTTAGTTGATTGTCCGGTCATATCGCATAAAACATGTCGTTTAAAATACAGATTTAGAACCGTAATGGTCTTTAATGTGGACATGTGATAGGCTTCCTTCAGTTGTTTTGGACAGCTTTAGCTCAAGCTCTAGAAGTTTTGGAGCTGATTTGATAATAACCTCAACTGCTTTATTGTTTGTTTGTGGAGAAGGCCTAGGAAGCTTTACTTTCTTGTGAGAGGGCAACCTAAAAGTCATGGTCTTTCTCAACCCGGTGAGAATAAGCAAGTGAGACTCTTCCCAAGATTGAAGAGTTAAAAAGACACATTTGGTAGAGTGTAGGCTCCCAAAGACCAGAGACCATAAAACTTGAAGTGATGTACTCTACTAGAAAAAGAAATGATTTGTCTTTATTTTGTACGTAGTATGTAAAATAATATATACTTTAACCGTTTATCAAATTTTTATTTTCTTTTTAAAAATTAGTTTATTAGCTTTTTTTTTTTTAAGAGTTTTAAGGCTGTTGAGTATTAAGGTCTAATCAATCAATCAAAAATTAATCAAAACTGATAGGATAATAATTTCCGTATCATTATTTTATTTTAAATTCAATTAATATAAAAAATAAAATGATACTAAACAATTTTATCCGTATATACTATTTTATATTTAGTAAGTGCTATAAAAGTGAAAAAGAAAAACTATTAATATATTAATTATATATATAGTATATTTTGATGACGAGAGACATTCTTAATGCTTTCGTTATGCTTATTTGTTTTAATGTTGTTTCGAGCGGTTATGCTATATTTTTTTGATTTTTGATACTATGTTTCTGTATAAAGTTTTATATGAAAAATGAAAAAATAATAATCATATATATATAAGTATAGATATAAAATAGGGGAATTCTCTTAAATATTACAAAATAAAGTTTTTTTCCAAAAATAACACCTTTTTTTATTTAGAACAAAAATAACATTTTTATTAAAGTGTAATTATCTTATATATCACAAATCTTCTAACCTTACTTTTTTAGGGTTCAGGACCCTATACCCTAAATCTTACTACATACCCTCTAAAAACTATACCCTAAATCCTAAAATACTTAATTTAAACCAACAAATTAAATTATTGTTCTTTATTAAAATGATATTTTTATCCAAAATGAAAAATGTGTTATTTTTGGCATAAAAACTTATTTTGATGCTATTTCAAAGAATTTTTCTATAAAATGTTTTTATATAAATAAATTTAAAAAGAATCACCGACCTTTTAAAACAAATGTTATATATTGATGGGTTCAACCATTATGGTTGTAAGTTGGAGTAACATTTGATGGGCCTGCTTTTGGGTTTTCTTATACGGCCCATAACGATCGTGTTATGTAAAAAAAGACAACTACAAAAACTTTACGACGCCGGTTGGTACTATTCCTGTTGCCAAACACGACTTTTGTTCGTTGTAAAGCCACCACCACCATACTTGGTTCTCCTATATATAACGCATCTATGAGGTAAATGAGTAAAATTCTGGATCGGAGAGCTTCGAAGCCTGGGAATTTACGTTACCTTCTTTGTTCTTCTCTGATCTCGAATTCATTACCAAATCTCTCGATTTGTTTCTCTTATTACTATAACGAGATAATAAAAGCCCCTTAACGTTTTTTTCTGTAAAACCCAATTGCTGCGATCTCTCGTAAGCCAATCTAGGGTTTTTCGCGAGTTCGCATCTGAGTTTTGTTTGTGATCCGTGAGATGTCTCGTTGTTACCCGTTTCCACCACCTGGTTATGTTCGGAAAGAGTGTCTGATCGAATCGATCAAGGTTGGTTTGTTGAGCAATTTAAAGTCCATGGCTTTGAGTTTTTTTTGTTTTGTTTAAATGTTCTTGGTTCATGTGATTTTTTATTGCTCAGCTTCCTTGGTCTAGAATTGCTCAATATTATGTCAAAATTGAAATAAAAATTTAATCTTCATGAAAGAAGGAGAAATTGTAATCATGCAATGTAAATCTTAGTTAAACTCAACTAATGTATGTCTAAGCATGATAGATTGGTGACTTTGTAAACAAACTATAGCCAATATCAAAAATAAGTATTTTTTGGATTGGGGAAACTTTTTGGTGTTCATGCAATGATAAGCAAATTATGGACATTTATGGTTTGTTCAATTGGTTTGAGAATCCAGGGGACAAAGGAGGAAGTTAAGAAAGATAGAAAACACAAGAAGAAGGAAAAAAAGAGGAAGGAGAGGGAAAATGAGAAGGGTCAAAGCAAAAAGCACAGTCATAAGAGACGGCGCAAAGATGAAGTTGTCAATGATAGTAATAAAGTTGATGATCATCGCAAATTAATAAACAGTGAGAATGAGTTGTTGGAGAAGAGCTGTCTCACCGAGGAGCTTGAGCTTCAAACATCGTCTCAGAATTCGTGTGATAGCACACTTCATAGCAATGAGAGACCCAAGCAGAGTCAGAGTCAGCCTCTTGATGGTAGACATAACAATGACTCTGGTGAGTTTGTTTGTGTTTTACTTGTGTTGGGTCTGTTTGCTTCAACTTGCTCGATGGTGACATTCTTTCTTCAAATTTGTTGCTATGGATTTGAAGAAACCGACGTAGGAAACCGGTTACCTGGTACAGGGCAGAAAGATTTTGAGGATGAGTTGATGATAGCCAACAAGGATCAAAAGCGGCGCCAAAGGTTTGATGCTTCTCAGGCTGCTCCTAGAGAGTCCATTGGTCATGGTCATTCGACTCCTGCAAATGAAGCTCCACGAGAGGCCTTAAGGGTCTGTCAAGAGAAAAGAAGAGATTTTGTTTTTGATTCGAGAAAAATCGAAACAAAACCTAGTAAAGAGAAGAAACCAATTCCTCTGAAAGATAATAGAAATACCAGTAAAGAGAAGATGCCGTCAAGTACTCAAGAAAAACCGTCATCTAGTCATCAAGAAACTGTTGGACCTTCAAAGCGATTATGCAGGAGATGTCCTCCTTCCATGGCCGTGCAGTTCTTGAATCTCATTGAGAACTGGACTCCTGATCGGTTTGAAAGCAACCTCACCAACTCTGAAGATCAAGAAAGCTGGTTGTTCATCAAGTTTGGCGCCAAAAGGCAACAAATTTGCGGTCAGAATACGGGACATGGAAGTAGTTCGATGTTGTGGCCAACAGCTAGATATCTTCCGGAAGCTGAAGTACACGCCTTGCCGTTCACTGTCCCGTTCTGATTATATCAAAGTTGGTTGAGAGAGTGGTTAAAATTAACTTAACATGACCAACAAATAGTTTCTCCTATGTATTTTTAGATAGCCTTTAAACTCGGGAGTTATATATGTGTGATTCTTTGTAGATATACTCGTTACATAGTAAATCAATATTACATTACAGTTTCGAATCTCTCTTTTAAAGAATGAAGTGAAAAAGAAGTGGAGACTTTTCTTCATAGCTGCATCACAGGCCCACAAGCTTAAAGTACAGCTGGATTTGGGCCGAAGCCCACAATAGTTTGTATGTGACGTCACGGAGACCGATTTGATTCTCTCCTCGCAATTACAAAAACGTTTTGGTGTGAAAAAAAGTCTTTAGGTCTCAAAACTCTCATCTCCATCACTTGAAACCCTAGAAAGTCTAAGTCTGCTTTAAAGATGATGAAGACAAGAAGTACAGTATATCTTCCGGAGGATTGGCGTGAAGGCAGTAACTCTCTAGGGTTCCGGCGATATCTCTAGCACGATTACAATCTACATCCAAAAGATGGAACGCTCTGATCAAAGATGAGAGACTTTCTAAGAAGCACTCAGCGTATGCTCCAAGGCAGTATCCTCTTGTTATCATGTTGATTGATTTTAGGGTTTATTTAGGGAAGGTTAATCCTTGGACTCCATCTGCAAAGGCAACATGTCAATTCAGCTTAAAAGATCCTCTTTCTAACTCTTCAGCAGAAGTTGATATACGTAATATCTTTCACTGCAGTGGCTTGTTACTATGCACCACCAAAGACAATAGACTTGTGGTTTGGAATCCGTGCTCTTGTGAAACAAGGTGGATCCAACCTAGAACTAGCTACAAGGAATTCGACAATTATGCTCTCGGTTACGATAACAAATCCTCTTGTTACAAAATCTTGAGGATGGATCAGTATCATACTAAGTACCAAGTCTATTGCTTATGGTCACGACGGACCAAATTTCTTAGTATGTTTTGATTTCTCAAATGATAAATTTCGAAGACTGTCTCTTCCAGAGGATGCTCCTCGTCCTTATTATGATGTGTGTTTATCAATGACTAGAGACTATCAACAACTTTGTCTGTTTTGTGTTTATGGCTCTAAGTTATTCAAAACAGATGTATGGATAGCAAATAAGATGGAGAATACAGGACCCATGTCATGGAGCAAGTTCCATAATTATGATCACTTAAAGATTGATATGCGTCCTTTATCAAAAATGATTGAGAAGAAAAGTAAACTTTTGGCCGATGATCATGATAATAAAGTTTTAATGTGTCGCCGTATACTTGGTTACTCCAACAACGTCTTACACATTTTGGCTTGGGAAAAAGATGTATACATACAAGTTGATCAACATGGTGCAATACAATCTAAATGCCCAGCTCTCCTTATTTATGTTCTTGCAGGAGGTGAGGTTAATTAAAGCTACTAGTGGTTTATAGATTGTTGATTTAAATTAAATGCCGAAAGAATGTGTCTAAATTAGGATGGCTTTCTTTTGTTAAACGAGCATATAAATATTTTCTTGATCATCACTTTTTTTTCTGGTCTTTATTTTTTTGTTTTGTTTGTGAACAATTTGCTTGGTGACTGGTTGGTTAACTAGCTCATATTGTAATAGTATTAGGTATCCCAGAAAAGCATCCTGAAACCACCAAGTTGGTCTTCGTGTTAGTGAAATCTTTCAGTTTAACCTGAATGCAAAGGTTAAAACCTCATAATTAATCTGCATGCTCAAACCTCTCCAATCTTAAACCTATCCAATCAACTAGTTAAACAAAAGATATATTTTCTGTTAACGGTTACTTATAAATGATGTAAACTAATTTTGCATCATTTTTGTAAGTGATTCTAGAAATAATGATACAAAATATTTGCATCGGTTGAAAAAAATATTTGCATTATTATTGTAACTGATGTTAATTTGCATCAATTACAAATAAATGATGTTAAATTTGCACTAGTTACAAACAAATAATATTAATTTTGCATTAGTTAATATAAATGATATTAATATTTGCATCACTATTTTACAATTGATACAACTATGTTGTATCATTTGTTTGTAATTGATGTTATAATTGCATCCATTGTAAACAACTGATGCTAAAATTAATTGATGTTCATAATTAAATTTAATTAACCAAAATATTAAATATTATTACATTTATATAATAATATGTAAATTTATTGACAAACTCTATTTTATAAATTCATTGACAAAGTCTCACATATTATTTAATATTTAGTTAAAATAAATATGTTAAACTAGTTATTTGGTGATGAGTTTATTTATAGAGGAATCATTTTCTCCTCATAACTTGTGTTTGGTGATGTGAGATAAATGTAAGAAACAAAATGCATCATTTTTCAAATGATACAAAATTTGTATCATTTAAACAATTAATGTTAATTTTTATTTTGCATATTTTATTTTAAGTGATGCAAATTAAGATAAATTGGTATAATTTTATTTAATTGATGGCAAATAATATCACTTATTGTAATTGATGTTAATTTATAAATTTTGTGTCAATTGTTAAAAAGTAACTCAAACTAGTATCATTTATTTGATTGATGCAATTTAAGTGATACAACAAGCCTTTTTTTTTAGTGTATTACTAATGTTGCGCGCTCTGATATGAAAAATATTAGTTTTAAAGTTGATAGTTTAGTAAAATCTTCAAAAATTTTGCATGGAAACGAAAACGTGTGAAAACATAAAATCGTTTTTTGATTTTTTTTTAAATGGGTATATATGAAACGTGAATAATATACATATATAATAATAATAATAATAGTTCATTTAATGAAACACCAAAACCATATTTAAAAATATATTTTTGTAATAACACAAATCCAAAACATAAAGTCTTATAGTAAACTACAATTAAAAAGGGAAGTAAATAACTGAATCGAAATTTATTAATTATATTTATTTGGAATTTTTTTATTAATTGTATATTTAATTGGAAAAAAAAAAGAATTACCTTTTTCATGGTTTTGACTCTTCTAGTATTCTTCTCGAGTTCTATGATTTTAAAATGGAGGTTACAAACAATCTATAGTGCAAGTTAGAAAAAATTTTAAATTCGGGGTTTTCCCTTAAAACACAAATTTCGGTTTAATTTTTGTTTGCATATTAACTCGGTTTGGTGACAGAGACTTTGTACCATTAGATCTAAAGTTAAGTAGAACATCGAACGGTGAGTAGGGAAGAAAACGTACACGTGTTTGCAGGAGATAATTTCCCATCCAAAGACTTCATAAGGTCGTTTTTTGACAAAATGAAACGTGAAACCCAGAGATCGAGATTTAGAGAGATTGGAGAAGAAGAAGAAGAAGAAGAAGAAGATGATCGCAGACGGAGCAGAAGATGAAGATAAATGGCTCGCAGCCAGTGCTGCTGCTTTCAAGCAGAACGCATTCTACATGCAACGCGCTATTGTAATTCTTCTCTCTTTCTCCTTTCTTCCCTACTTCTTCTGTTCGTTTCTCGATGACTATTTCATTTGTGTGAAATTGGGAAATTTCTAAATTCGTATAGCATGATATTGATGTGAGGAATTGGAGGAAACCCTAATTTTGATTTTTTGGTGCTGTTTTTGTTAAATTAGGACACGAATAATCTGAAAGATGCTCTCAAATATTCGGCTCAGATGCTTAGCGAGTTACGGACTTCGAAGCTTTCACCTCACAAGTACTATGATCTATGTGAGTTGTTTCCGATGGCATGATCATATGTATTATTGATCAATCCCTAAATTTGACTTGATAGGGTTTAATTTTGTTATCTGTTTTGTTGGTTTTAGATATGAGAGCTTTTGATGAGTTAAGGAAACTTGAAATTTTCTTTATGGAAGAAACTCGGCGTGGCTGCTCGGTTATTGAACTCTATGAGCTAGTTCAGCATGCTGGTAACATATTACCACGTTTGTAAGTGACGGATACAAATCCCTTTCTTAATCGATTTCGTAAAATGGATAACTCCGAGTTTTAAGATCATTTTGGTCCTTGTTAGCTCTGATTTTTTCAACGTCTATGAATGCAGTTTAGCAGTCTAACATAGCTTTGCATTATAATCTCAAAGATGGTTGATTTGATTACTACTAAATGTTGCTATAATTTCTTCGGATATTTAGTTTGTTCCCTTCTATAGCTAAAGTACTATCTTTTCTATTTTCTTTTCCCTTCCCTAGGTATCTCCTATGTACTGCAGGATCTGTTTATATCAAAACCAAGGAAGCTCCTGCCAAGGAAATTCTTAAAGATCTTGTTGAGATGTGCCGTGGTATTCAGCATCCTCTACGTGGTCTCTTCTTGAGAAGTTACCTTGCGCAAATTAGTCGAGATAAATTACCTGACATTGGTTCTGAGTATGAAGGGTAAGCACTTAGACACTTAGACAATACTGTTAGGTTTGTATCCCGTGTTTCGCTTGACGTCATTTAGGATGTTGGCAGTCTGCATGGTCAATTAGCCCGATATTTATTAGTATCATTATCCATTTTTGTTATGGTCAATAAACTTTTGTTACTGACACTGAAATCTAGATTCATCTTGTTGGTGACTCGTTTTCTTCTCTATACAGAGATGCTGATACAGTCACAGATGCTGTGGAGTTTGTACTACTGAACTTTACTGAGATGAATAAACTCTGGGTCAGAATGCAACATCAGGTGAGTTATGATTCGAGATTGTTAGCTAGCCTTCTACTCATTTTGGAAACGAGCTTGTCTGAATGTTTGCACATCATGGAGATATAATTGGACTATGAGAGCATGATTCTGATCACGCAGGTGTTGTATTGCTTGTGAATCATTACCCTTTGATGATCCTGAGTTGAGGCTTGCTATCGGGCTTTCTGGTCTGCAGGGACCTGCTCGAGACAAGGAGAGACGGGAGAAAGAGAGGGGCGAGCTTCGTGACCTTGTAATGACTTTCTCACAGCTGGTAACAGTGTACTGAAAGTGACTGCCATTCGTTTTATACTGATGGAAGCGTACGTTTTCCCTCGCGTATTAGGTTGGAAAGAACCTTCATGTGCTGAGTCAGTTAGAAGGTGTGGACCTTGATATGTACAGAGATACAGTTCTTCCTAGAGTCTTAGAGCAGGTAAAATATTATACCGTATACACACACATACACATGCAAACTTATTCCCTAACCAAAAATTGATTTTTGTCTGATGATTTCTCAGATAGTAAACTGCAGAGATGAGATTGCCCAATATTACCTAGTAGACTGTATCATTCAAGTTTTCCCTGATGAGTATCACTTGCAGACTCTTGATGTACTTCTTGGGGCTTGTCCACAACTTCAGGTAGTCTGAGTAGTCCTCTCCTAGTTAGAATTATGCTCTGCTCCCATTGATCTAATTTGGCTGTATTAGACAAGAAGTTGTGCGTGGTCCTTCATTACGGATTGGTATCAACTGCACTTAGGATTTTTTTGGTGTCAGTAGTTAACTAATCTCCTGTCTTTCTCACTTTCTTTCTGGTTTTCTTCTCAGCCATCAGTTGACATCATGACAGTGCTTTCACGTTTAATGGAGAGGCTGTCAAATTATGCAGCCTTAAATGCTGAAGTATTACCTTATTTCCTGCAAGTGGAAGCTTTCTCAAAGTTGAATATTGCTATTGGAAAGGTAACCTTTATGAGTAGGCTGTGATCAACTTGCTGGTATGTGCAGTTTCACTTTGGTTTCTGTTAAAAAGCATGAAAGTAATGGCAGCTTAGAAATCATGTTGACCTGACTTGTTAGTGTCATGAAAGAATGGAGAAAGCGCAACTATTTTGTTGCCTGAAATTTCTTTCTTTAGTATTTCTTCAATTTAGACAATTCCATCAGTGTGTAGAAAATGCAATGTCCTTTACGTGCTGGATGTGTTTGCTGTAACAAATGACCGTTGTTAATACAGTTCTGCATATTTGTTCACTTCTTAAATTACATAGTTTTGACATCTTTTTCTTGTGATGGAAAATTTTTCTTAGTAAGAAATACTATGATGTTGCAGGTGATAGAAGCACAAGAAGACATGCCTATTCTGAGTGCAGTAACCCTATATTCCTCCCTTCTCAAGTTTACTCTCCATGTTCACCCTGATCGGCTTGATTATGCGGACCAAGTGTTGGTCAGTTTTCTTATAGCGGCTGTATTTACCTATTGTTCTCTTTTTAGTCGACGTTTAAGTACTTCTTGTTCTGTCAATGGTGCTTAATGGCTCTATGGATCTCATTATGTAGATAATTTTGTTGTTCTATTTACGTTGCGGAGACATTGATAAATTCGTGATAGCTGTGTCAGAAGATGCCAATCTTATATATATATA
>VBRH01000091.1:60863-81509 GCA_014578085.1 Cardamine resedifolia
TAAACAAAACTATTAAACCGGTGAGAAATCTAATATGTGATTAATCCCAAATACTTGATGATGTGGTCGTGACTGACTCGTAAAGTATAAAGATAAGAATACGAAGGAGAAGTCAAACTTGATAACTAATAATGCAAGGAGATTGATAATAAGTAACACTAAATCGAAAATGTGATTAAACTAGAGAAAAATGTAATCGAACAAGGCAATATATATGATGATGATACGTTAAAAACAATTGAAAACTTCAATCAAACAACCTTAGATAATATTCCACGTCATCCGAGACTAATCTGTACGTATTGTGGGACCTCGTGTCAATCCAAATTGCAAAAGTAAACTCATGTTGCGAGACTTTAGATTTTGTCGTTATAGAATTGCCGTTGTGCTTTTAACAATTGCCTCAGATCGATGTCGGAAGCTTAAAAGTACAGTCGGTAATTCTTCTCATTTTCAGTATATTAATGATCTTCTAGAATGTTGATTGATGCAGTGTGGTCTCTACTTTTTAACAGAAGACAAAACAATATACGCTTATTAAACCGACTTCATTCGTGCGCTGTATTGTCTTGTACTTATTCCATATATCTTTAACAAAAAAATTTCGAACTTTATCCTCAATCATAGGCTTCATAGCTAAGTTAAAAACTTAAAAGGCGATTTATGGGACAAATCTGTTTTCGCCATTTGATATGTTTAAATGATTCTTTCAAAACAAAAATATCTTTGGACGAAAATATCATTGAGTTGACAGAATCTCACTATTCACTGGTAACAAACTTTTTTATTGGCAATATCGTTGTAAAATTATTAGGTGATTTGTAAATAAATCATAAATTCTGATTTTTCCTGAAAATATTGTTAGTAAGATAAATATTTAAAAAAAAAAACTTTTACATGTTTTAAGAAAATTTTACGAGATTACACTGTATAAATTAAATATAGTTCATCATCTTATTTAAAAATACTTTTAAAAAAAAAACGTTGACAAGTTTTTGAATCTTCACTACTTCATAAACTTAACTTTTACTAATCTGTAAAACTTTTATGATATTTTTTTCGATAAAATTATTGTTTACTAGATTAATACCCGCTCGTTGCGCGAGATTCTAATATTAAAATATTATAAAAAGTTGTTAAATTATTTATAAATATTAACATAAATTATTAATTAAAATATAATTATAAAGCCACTTTTTTATATATAATAAAACTTAGAATACCTTAAGGTTAAAATTAATTGATTCAAAAAACATCCTTAAACATGTATTTTTTTAGATCACAGTATAGATAAAACCACATTTTTACTAATATTTCGCTACAAAGATTATGTATCATATCTAATTGGGTGCTTTATTATGCAACATTTGAGTTTGTATTTACCGACTCTATAAATTTTAGGGTAAATTTTTTGAATATTTTACTTGAAATACGAATATTATAACACTTAAAAAAACAAAAAACAAATTTAGATGTTTTCAAAAAATCTAAATGTAACTTTTATTTTCAAATATTCTAGAAAATATTTGGGTAGATGTTTCTAATATTCTTCGAAGAAAATTAACTAGATTTGCTCTCTAGCTTAACTGCTTTCAATATTTTGATTATTTATTCTGGTATTTAGCTTCTTATTAGTTTATCCTTTTGTTAAATATTTTATTTAAATAATTACTTTTATTAAATTAACATCATAATTTTTAATTATTATCTATTTTATTGAATTGTTTTATTTTATAAATATTGTTAGACTTATTAAATAAATATAAATAAACATGTATTTAATAAATATTTTAAATTATCTTTAATTCAAAAAAAAAGTTGTTTAGGTGGACACTCTGAATGGAGTATATGATTCTTTTCATTTAAAATATCATTTTATATCTTAATTTTAAATTTGTAAATTTAAATTCCAATCCCAACATTGTAAACTCTAAATGGAACTATTGCTACAATGACTCGAGTTTTATCTTGGATCCTCTGATTCATTTGAAAAGCTCGTGAGCTTAAGGTTTTTGAGAATAAAGATATCTCTCCACTGGGTACTCTCCGCATGACAGAGCAAGAAGCATAATCTTTTCATGTTGCAAATATTCGGAACCAAGTATACACATCAATTATATAGATGCAGATTCTGGATACAGCGTGCTGTGCGGATCAGAAAGCTGCATCAGACACATCAGGACGCTGCAAGCTGACGTGGATGTGAAAGCTGACATGATTAATGAAAGCTGACATGGAAAAGTTAGAGTGGATGATGTGAAAAAACCAAGGAGGCATGAGCTTACTTGGAGCTGAAGATATTGGATGAGTTGTAGAGATTTAGTGAATATTCTCTGCAGCCTTTTAAGGAAAGGATAAACTTGAGGTGCAAGTTTATTCTTTTGGAGATTTGCCTAGATCCTATGGTTTAGGTGTCTAGTATATATAGATTAGAGAGGCCACAAAAAATGGTTAACACTCTAGGCTATAGCGTGAGAGATTGTAAACTTCGAAGCTGAATAAAAACAGTAGGCTGAGAAGGTGAGTGGTAACTAATTCATCTTTGTTATCTTCGAGCGGGTAGATACAAAGTAAGAGTTATGTGTTTTACTTGACTGTGACATCTTCGAGAAGGTAGATTCATAGGAGAGTAACGTTACTTCGAAGCTGAACCAAAAATCAGTAAGCTGAGAAGGTGTCAGGGTGTTACTCGAATTTGATATCATCGAGCGGGTTGATTCAAAGGAGAGTTATAGCTTAGGACTTGTGTTTTAGTCGGAGAAAATCTTATTGGGTAAAGTAGGTTGTGTAAATCCTAAATAGTAGATCTTTGTAAGAAAGATTACGTGTTAATAAAATAAAGTTAAAGCGTTGACTTGGCGCGTTCCAAGTGTATATTGTTATGTTCATAAGTCTCTATACCTTATCAATTGGTATCAGAGCAGACACCTGATAAAAGAATTATTTGTCTTTCACACAGGTGAGATCTTGCGAACAAGGGTATGGAGAATTCACAATAGTACATTGTAGTGAACAAACCACTGAAGTTGGATGCTGAGCACTATGGGTACTGGAAGGTACATATGGTACAGTTGATACAAGGTATCGATTTGGAAGCATGGGTTGCTATTGAAGACGGATGGACACATCCAACAACAACTGATGCTGATGGGAAGATGGTTTAGAAACCCAAGAAGTCATGGACTACTGAAGAGAAGACGGAGGCTAAGTTTAATGCTAAGGCATTGTCTGCCATCTTCAACTCTTTGCTTATGAATCATTTCACTAGGGTACAAGGGTGTAAATCGGCAAAGGAGGCTTGGGACATCTTGCAGGTTTCGTTCGAAGGAACCAGAAGTGTGAAGCGAACCCGAATCGACATGCTAGAGTCAGAATTTGAGAATCTGACTATGAGTGTCGGAGAAGCGATTGATGATTTTAGCAGCAAGCTGAGCTCAATTCGTCAGGAGGCTATTGTGCTGGGGAAGAACTACAAGGACAAGAAATTGGTCAAAAGTTTCTCAGGAGCTTGCCATCTAAATTCCAGTCTCACAAGTGTGCTATTGAGGTAGCTCTAAACTCTGATGAATTAAAATTTGATCAAGTTGTGGGAATGATGCAGACATATGAGCTACAACTGAAGAAGAAGTATTAGAAAACAAGAAAAGGGCTTGCACTGATAGCTGATGGAAATCAGGCAGATGAGATAGACAACAAAGTGAGCTTGATGGTCAAGAAGTACTTCAGAAATTTTGAGATAGGTCAACGCAGTGGAGGATCATCTCAGTACAGATCTGTTACAGAGAAGGTTAACAATAAATCAGATAAACAGTGTGCTGAATGTGAGGGTACATGTCATTACAAGTCTGATTGTCCGACCATTAAGAGGAGAAGCTTGATGAAGTGTTATGAATGTAACGGATATGGTCATACAAAGACTGATTGTCTAGAAATGACTGGCAAGAAAGATAGGTCATATGTGACACTTAGTGGAAGTGACTCTGAAGAAGAAGAACCAGGGAAAGAAGAGGTTCTCAACAACTTTGTTGCATATCTCGGTATCTTGAGGAAGAAGATGATGCAACCGGTTTGGATAATCCTGCTAAGGAAAATCAAGACAGTGAACTAGAATAAGAGGAGTCTGATTACAAATTAGTCAAGGTGTTATTTGAAGAACTAGTTCTAAAGAAAGAAGAGAATAAGCTAATTATCATCGACAAGAAGAATCTTCTAAGTCAAATTGGTCTTCTGGAACATGAGTTAAACAGTGAAAAAGCCAAAATAGTGGTTTTGGAATGACAACTCAAAGATCAATTGAGAAACATCAAGATGCTAAGTAGAGAAACCAAGAATCTGGAAAAGATTCTGGTGTCTGGTAGAACTAGTAACGTGAACTGGGGGCTAGGTTACAATGGAGGTAATTATAGTGACACTACTACATTTATCAAGGGGTCAGTATTATCTAAAGACCATACAAGAACAACCCAAGACATGACGTCGATCAAGATATTGGGAAGAGATAACATAAAGGCTCGCAAACAGATCATGTGTCACAACACTCATGGAGATAGGGTGAATGGGTGTTAGTATTGTGGTAACCTTGTGCACTATAAAGCATACTGCAACAGGTACCTGACACGCATCTCTCAGATCATGAAACACAAGCAGTATCACAGAGATGTTAGAAGAGTGAATCAAGTTTGGGTCAAGAAGTTGGACTTATATTGTCATGTTGCATATACAACAGATGAACCAGAGCAAATCCCAGGAAACAAACAGTGGTACTTTGACAGTGGTTGCTCCAGGCATATGACCGGAACACAAGAGAGCTTAGCAAGGTTTGAGCAAGTCTCAACAGGAAAAGTAACCTTCAGAGATGGAGCAAAAGGAAAAATTAGAGGTAAAGGTGTAACAGGAGGAGAAAAACAACCCAGTCTGTAGAATGTCAATTTTATTTTTTTAGTATTTCAATGCTTTAAATATTTTTCATAATCATGAATTAGTTATAGTAAATCTAATTGAAATTAAACTATTAACTTTTTTATTTAAAATATTTTACAACTAAATTATATCCTATTAATGTTTAAAGTTTAAAGAATCAAAATTACCATCTAATTCATCTATAAATATAGTCAAGATATCCCTAAATCTTTTCATTTCCTTAGATTTAAATTAGTTAATAATTTAATATTATATATAGATATCAAATCCTATGCGATGCCAAACACCTATATAAGAGACTCTATAAATGACACCTCAAAATATTTTTTATTCCAACAATTATAATCTTTAATTTTTATATAAATTTTAGTGGTAATTAAACTTCTAATCTATTTAACGTCATCATTTATTGAATAGCTAATATATTACATGTATTTGCTTTGATTGATACAGGTGCATTAAGATCATACGATGCATTAATAAAGATGCAATCGGCACAGATGATTATACGAGAAATATGAATTCAAACCATTGATCTGGTATATGATTTATTTGCAATATGATATTTTTTCTATTGATGTATTTGATATTTCATTGTTTCTGCACCGTAAAAGGACCGTTGAGCACTAGATAGATTTTGATGTAAGGAAATAGAAAGAGGAACCAATAAAAGTGGCTTAATTATACAATCCTAAAAGCCACCTTTTGTTTGCCTTTTAAATGTGAAGGTAATGTGTACATATTGTTTTCTACGACCAAATAGGTAAAACTTTACAAACTTTGACTATTTCAAAAAAAATCCATACGATGAAACATAAATATCCTTTTCATATTATATCATATGAGGAAATTTTGATTGATGTTCATTTTGTGATTAAGGAATGAATATCAACGAGATTTAACATAAGATATATGGTTATATTTTTTTCAAAACAGTAGATTGCACAATGTAGTATTCCTATTTCATGAAAGCCACTAAGAGTATTCATGTTTTGACAAAATTTTCACACTTTTGTATTCTCCAATTTATGTATTTTCTAACTTCGTGTTAACAAAGTCAACATACCGATATCTAAATATAAATTGTTTTAACACAATACAAACTATATATAATAATAAGAATTAGATAAATAAGATGATAAACCATAAATCTAATCTAAAACACTAATATTAATCTATAATTATATAAACTAACAAAATATAAAGCAAATTATTTTTCCGTGCTGCGCGGATTACAATCTAATCTCTCGTTAAATAGTAAGTTTCTATAAAAATAACACGAGATGGTTGATTAAAAAAAAATGACAAGAGACAACTTAAATTCGGTAACCTTAACGTTAAAACGAATTACCTATGTTTTGGGGTAAGTGAAATATAAATAAATTTAATTTTTATTGTAAAAGAAAAGGTTTTGGTTATTTTTTTTTTGATAAAGCTTAATCAAACAATAAACACAAAATACATCCTCGTATATTATTCTAAAATGCCTCAAAAACTCTAGTTAATCCAAATAGCGTATTTTTGTTTGCAGTGGCAAAAGCATGATAAATACAAATGGTTATTTGTTGTCTAAAATAACAAGTTTTCAATTAACCAAAGGACATAAAAAAGCCGTCTCAAAAAACAATAGAGACAGAATTACATTAAAAATGTTTTTTTTTTAGTGTTGTTGACAAGTTATTATAATATATGAAGATCCGTCAACTAATTATTGATAATTTAAGAAAGTTTATTCTTGTACAACACTACTAATATCTTCATATATATCGATACAAACACGTACACTTTATATTCATATACACAAACATACTTCATAAGTATATCACATCAGTAGAGCTGTCAATTCCGACCACCGCCTGCGGGCCATGCCTGATTTGTATCACGGTGGGGCGGGCTTGGACACTCCGAACTTTGTCCACAGATTGGCGGGCATAGCGGGTTCAGTCCAAGCGGATGGCGGTGGTGGCGGTTTTGCCTGTTGCGGGTTGGCGGTCTCCGCGGGCGTACCCTAAAGAATGAATCTTCTCTTTTTCTCTTCTTCTCCTCTCTTCTCTTCTCTTCTCTTCTCTTCTTTCTTGAGCTTCTTCTCTTCTTCTTCTTCTCTGATAAGACAAAAAGAATAAAAGATGCAAAATTAAAATTAAAAGTTATTCAGCTAGAAAAACAAAAATCAGAGAGAAGCCGGAGATGAGCATTTCCTATGAACTTTGAATGAAATTTCTCAAAATCTTTCTCTCCAATCTTCTGAAACAACCTCACAACAACTTCAAATTAGAGATCGATCCCAATTAGTCAACAAATCAACACAATGTAACAACAAATCCAAGAGAATTAGATCAATTTCTATCTTGCGAATTCAATCTATCAATCGATCAAAAATCCAAAGCTACAATCAAATAATTTGAATCGAACAAGAATCAAGAAGAACAGACCGAACAGAAGAATCAAGAAAAACAAAAGTGAAGAACTTTCAATCGAACAAGAATAAGAACTAAGTCAACTAACCGAATCGAAGAAGAAATCAATGTCCGCGGGCCGACCCGTCTACCCGTTGGTTAGCAGGGCGGGTATGGACAAGGGTTTCGGTGACCGCGGTCTTTGGCGGGCGGACCCGCGACGGGCAGAGGAAGATGCAGTCGGCGGCGGGCACGCCCAGGCAATCGCGGGCGGCACTGTTTGACAGATCTTCACATCAGGAAACCAAGACTTTGGGAAATTCATTTCATTGTTTATGAAAATCAAACCAAATAACAACATTCGATTTGCTACAGCTACTCCCATGGCAAAGAACAGCAAATAGTCCAAAAGGTTTTTGGTTTGATAGTGTTGTGGTACACATTACAATATAGAAAAATAGTCAAATTTTGAAGAAAAAAAAAACAATAACTAGCAGCTTCCTTTTGTCGCAAAGATTCCCTTCTTCCTCTCCTACCTTCATTCTTGCCACTTTCCCTGAGCCAAGATCAAAGAAGAATTGAAGAACCTCAGTTTAGCTATAAAAGATTCCGGTCACTACACCAAACAAACATGGATTATGTCTATAGAATAATCCACTTACTTTTTTTTGAATCCGGGCAGGAGTAACACTTGGAAGTTGCAATTGGGTGAAGCTCGTGGCTCCTTCTTCATTTTCTCGACAATGTTATCTTGTTTTGATTTGTAGTATCGATTTAGTCTCTCCAGGCAGCTCAGTTTCCCTAATAAAAAGGTGGCCATAACAACCACTCTGGAGAAAACATCGTCTTTTAGAGATGGATACAGCTCCAAGACTTTGACCTTGGAGTTTCTGAGACATAACTCGAGCTCGTTCTTGCTCAGGCTGGGTCCGCAAAAGCGGTCGTCATAAACAAATTGAAAAGCGTCTCCCTGAAATATATACTTGAAATAAGAGTTTTTGTGTATTATGAAATATAATATGTATGATAACTTGATAAATAATTGTGTACCAATATAACCAAGGTGTGGAGATTGGGACTGGCATCGAGAACAACTCTTAGAGATGACCAATCTTGAAACTTCTCAGCGGTAACAGTTAAGTGATGGAGGTTATTGAATTTCGGGTCACCTAGAATGCGAGAATCCAAAACCTGAAAACACCAAAACAATTAACAATGATAGGATAAAAATTCATAATATATAATTTGTATCAGCCTGGTTTGCAGGCATACCTTCATAGTTGAAGATGAGAGAAAGAGCCGTTTTACATGTAAAATTGCCGTAATGAGAGGTTCAGGGTCCAAACAAGGTTGACGCCATATGAGATTAATCTTGGCATACAAAAGTGAATCGAATTTTAGAGATCCATACTTGATAGGAAGACAATCAGAGTAGTCAAAGAACTCGGCTGCGGGAATATCAAATGACACACAATTAGGATAATGGTTACTACTGGTAACGCAGTGCAACTTAACCCTTTTGAGCGAGGGACTTGCAAGTGTGGATGCCTCCCATTGATCCCATTCAAAACCATTCATAACAAGCTACGTAGATCATGCTCAGAAAATCTGATACCATCCAATTCCAGACTCTCAAGAAGCGGGAATGTGGCACCTAGAGCTAGTTCCAGCGTAAATCCAACTCCGAGCTTGTTACCTAAAACTAGCTGATTACACCCAGTGATGGTCAAAGCAAAGTCCTAACACAGCCAGGTGCACTGACCGTAGACATCCACCGATTCAAGAGATGGGTATGGATAGGAACATCACAGCAAACGCAGATTCAACATGGATGCAGCAGTAGATGTAATCAGCCCAATTCCAAACGAGATACTCTACAAGATTTTGCAATATCTGCCAGTCCGTACTGCTGAATATGCTCTTATGACAAAATCCACATTCTAAAATCATTCTAAAATCGACAATCTGCATCATCTTTCAGAAGTAATTGTTCATACTTTTCATTAGTAATTATTTATTGGAATATAGTGAGCAATATGAAAATATTATACCATATAATTTCTAAACCAAATGCCATGTGAGCTAATGAAAAAAGGCTCAAAGATTGAAATGAGCGACTTGATCTGTTACAATGAGAGTGCCATGGAAACCAAGCCTCTTAATACTGAGTGGTATTGTTTGGGATTTTGCCTTGTTTCAATTGAGAAAGAGCATATTCAGCAGTACGGATAAGATCAGCAACGTTGTGTTTCGAAACTTCCTCAGAGCCAAACAAGAAGATAGTCCTAACTTCGGCTTTCTTTGCAAGTCTTGAAGCATAACTAAGCTGTAATTTTGGCGAGTTGATGCTCCTCAGTAATTGTCTGTACAAAGAAAGAACTTTTCCTCTGTTCTTTGCAGCTTCTTCTGCCGTTAACCATATCAAACTTGTCATAAATATGGAACAAGAATGTCCTGCAAACAAAAGGAGAAAATGTTCATTGGGTAATTTTGTCGAGCACCTAGTGCGCAAGAACCAAATGATTGCTAACATAAAGTATGGAAAATTAATCATTAACGATAATTCAACCAAGGAATTCGATAGCTAAAAGAAGCTGAATTAAGGAAATGTTTATAATATAAACTCATATCACAATTCGTCCCAATTAGTTCATTTTCAAAAAAAAAAAAATATTGGAACCAAACAAAAACACCTTCAAATAAATAAGAAAGAAGAGAGTACTTGCCTTCAGATTTGAGAGATTTTCACCAGACGGCGAGGATCTAGATAAGTTCTTAATTCTCAATGTTTTTAGAGTTAATTCCCGGATGACCTTCCGGGTCACGAGTCGAACCGTGGTTGACCCAACCACGGGACCAATAAAATAATATTTTATAGATTCTTATGTATTAGTGTCACATTCAGATTTTTTTTTTCTTATGACAAAATCCACATTCTAAAAACAAAAACACCAAAATTACATGGTATGTCCTTCGTACCAAAGAAGCCATTACCTGATGACCACAAATTTCCTAGTCACCCACAAGCTTAGTTATAATTCAACTAACTGAGGATAAAAGATCAAATCAAACCAAAAGCCTTGACAATAATAAATCTACCTCTCAAAACATCTCTCGAAATACTGAATCATGGAAAAAGCATAATCAAATAGAGAAGAAAATAATAAGCTAACCAAATCCCCAATTATACTTCTGTCAAAAATAAAATTCTGATACCATACATCCAATTCGCAAACCCTAATTTCAATCAAATCAAACTATGATACCATACATCCAATTCGTAAACCCTAATTTCAATTAAATCAAATTCCGATACAATACATCCAATTCACAAACCCTAATTTCAATCAAATCAAAACAAAAGTCCCATAGAAAACAACTTATACAATCAGATCACACGATCGATCGACGGAACAAGGAAAATACAACAACAATAAAAGATATCAAGATCGGAAAAGAACGAACCTGATGAAGAACGCGAGATATTTATCTTCTAGAACAGTTTCTGTTTTTGTTTTTTTTTTCTATTATAGATTGTTGTCAAAAACTGATAACAAGAGCACGAAACTGATACATCTATATATCTATTGATACTAACTGCAAAACGAACATTCAGATGTAATATTTATTGGTACTAACTCAAAACCAATTTCAGAACCAGGAGTCCCAAATATGGTATAAGAGTTTACAACAATTAAGCAGATGTTCCGACATTCAAATTTTCAGGACGATAAAATCCAGACAACAATATGAAAACTGATAAGACCGAACAGAAATAGAAATGAAATGGCGAATGAGTTAAAAGGAGAAGAGAAATTAGGGAGAAACAACTTCAATACCATGAAGATTTTGTTAACTGTTAATCAATCAATTTAATAAGAACAGAAACGGAAAAAGCTTCAACTGTTAATCAATCAATTTAATAAGAACAGATTAATCACTAAAGACTCTTGCTTCTAAGACCTGTTACACTGATTAGAACAAGAAATTTGAAGAGATTTACCAGAAAATAGAGACGCTAGGGAAAGAGGTGACGAGAGAAACGCGCTTGGTGGTGGAGAACGAAATCAGCTCAGGATGAGACAGATGTTGACGAACTTCGCAGTGGAGAGTGAAGGCGACGAGCTTGGCGGTGGAGAGGGGAGGCGATGAGCTTCGAGGTCGAGAAGGAATCGGAGAGTCAAGCCCTAATTTGGGAGAAAAGAATTAAAAAAAAAGATTAGATATGTTATTTTTTTTTTGGTTGTAACAAAAAAAAAAGGACAGAGTCATTAGCGGTAAAAAAATTATTTTCGCTACGTATTTGGCGGATTACGGAAATTTTAGTTCTCCAAGTGACATTTACTTATCCCGCTTAAGGATTTTCCGTAAAACGCTGTAATACATAAATCTAATTCCGAATTATAGTTTTAATAGCACTAATAGAAATCATGCAATTAAATTGTGCTATTAATGTCCATTTTTCTTGTATTGAACTACTAAAAAGAAAACTTACGATTAATTTGATAAGATTTATACGGTGTAAATTTTATACCCATAAGTGACATATGGCTCAACACGGGAAAGCATGTTCATTGTAGCCTTTTTTACTTTAACGAAAAGACCATTGAAAATCTGCATTAGACATGACAAATTCAATCATTATTCAATACCAAAAAAATCTTTGTATGGTTATATTATCACCAAAGAATGTGACAATACTTATTTATCAATGAATTTCAAGGAATGAGAGAATGAAAAAGATCTACGTAAACCGTCAAGACTCAAGAGATTCTCAAATAGACTGATAATATAGTTGACAAAAAAAATTAGAGATTGGTAATGAAAAAGAAGTACCAGCGCCCCAGACGCCACCAGAGCTCTGTCGTTTGGCATTCATTGCAGCTTGTTCAGACGCAACGGCTTTTTGACGGTGGAGGAGTTCGAGTTCCTTTTGAAGTGTTTCCATTGTCTGAAGCTTTTGTCTTAGCTCTGCAACTTCAATCTGCGGGCACTTAAAACGAGTTTTGTTAGTGTTTGGTCAATACCGGAGTTGCTTAACCATCTCGAGATCCAAATATCAACCTGGAACTTACAAAAAGCTTCTAAAATGGAAAGAAAAGTGACTTTCTTGGTAACAGATCTAAGTACCTCTAGTTTGAAACACCTTGATTCTTCCGCTGCAAGTTGACTTCGCGCAGATTGAAGTTCCTATAGATGCAATACCAAAAATGTTGATACAACAAAAGTCTACACGAAATTCTCAACTCATGGGTCTTGCTTATCAGTCACTTGCACGGTATGTTTGAAAAACTTTCCAAAATGCTAAAATGCAAGAGTGAATTAGAACAGATTTCCAGAAAACCAACTACATGATTGTTCTCTGTTCTGGTAAAAGCGAGGTAAAAGGCAAGAGAGATCCATGCCGGAAATAGTATTATTACCTTGTACAACTCTGTGCTTCGTGTGTCTGTCTCTGCTAACTCTTCCTTTAATTGGAGAGTTTGTATCTTCTCCTTGTTGAGTGATGCCTCCAGTTCTTCCTTCTCAGATTTAAGGGTTGTGATAATGCGTTCGCTTTTTCCTTCAACCTGAGGATTTAGTATTTGGAATACAAAGGAGAAAAATAAGAGATGCATCACCAGTCTCTTCATATATAGTCTGTTTTGATATTCACAATGTTTATGGATGAAAAAATCAGACGGGAAGAGATACCTTTGATCCGCGGTTAACATTATCCATGAAAATTTCCCTTACTTTGCTTTCTTGGTTCACCTCGATCTCAGACTCAATATCCCTAGTTGTGGCGTTATTAACAGCAGAAACAGTATCTGGCACAGGAGAAGCTCCCATAATCTTTGATTTCAAGCTTGATTTGTTGCTTGGTTTAAGAACATTCACCTGATTTCGAGAAAAATAGAATTAATAACTGAGTTGAAAACCAAATCATGGCAAAATTTATTTATGGGTACCTCGTTGTTGTAATATCCATTGTATCCACCAAAAGCGACAATTACGTCTTCGCCATTGTATGAGCTCACAACTAAACTCAATCCCTGTCATGAAAGAAACATTTGCAGCTCAATTTTGGAAAAAAATTGAAAAGGAAATCACAAAACTAATTTGTTCAAGGTCTTGGAGAATTCAAGTTTCATCTTTCAGTAATAGTGAGTTGGAGACTTATATGAAAAAAATAAAACAGGGCTGTTTTTTTTTTAACTACCTCACTAGCGAGAGGTACACGTCCTTGGACTGAAGTGAGTACTGACCACGCAAGAGTTGACATATTTAATACAACAGTCTCAGATGCCCCTGCGGTAAAGTACCAGGAAGCATCACAATTAATCACACTGTACAAAAAAAAAATGAGGCAACTATCAAGTCTTTTTTCCAAGAAAGGTTCTAGTGATGTAATATAAAAAGAAACATATGCAGGGATCAAAATGCAGGGAAGATAAAAAGATTTTCCAAGGAAATGTGCAGAAACATACCGCTCTTGTTATCTCCCCCGCCAACAATATACCAATTTTCCCCAATTGTCACACCAGCGTGTCCAGCACGTGGAGTTGGTGCTTCACCTTGTTGTGTATGTCTTGACCACTCCATCTATAATATGAAACAAAATATGTCAAGAAGCTGATAAAGAGAGATGCTGAAGCAAAAGGAGCTTGACATACAGTTTGCAGATCAAGGACATGCAGATCATCAAAACAAGTTGCATGTGATCCTCCGCCAAAGATTAAAAGGTAACGCTCAGCATGCACTGCAGCAGCATGATCAGACCTTGGAGATGGAGGAGAACCCCTGCAAGTTGACAGAATTTTAACCTTGAGCTGCTTATCTTTCATTGACAACTAACTAATTAAGATATGAAAGTAGATAGTTGGCAGCTTTATAAAATTTCCTTGTCTTCTGAATTTATATCTAGTCTTTAAACGGAACTGGCTACTTCAAAAGAGAATAATAAAATGCAGAAACGTCAAAAGATCTTACACAACATCTATCTCATTCCAGGTCATGGTATCTAGATCAAGTATATGTAAATCATTTAGAAGCGATTTCTTTGCATCCTGGGCCTGGCCACCAAATATCACCAAGCTTTTTCCCACAACGGTTGCTGACTGACCTCCACGCGAAATCTGCAAGCAAGAGAGAGTGATAAAAGTCTCAATTAAAGCAACTAAACTACAAGTCCACATATACTCAATTTCTAATACCAGAAAGGACATCAATAAATTGGATTCAGAATGCAACTTAAAACCTGAAAATATTACGGAGGACGAGTGAGAGAAAATTTTCAACTTTTTTCTTCCTGATGTTGGAACGTTTTTACTAGTTTAAGAGATTAGAATGTTTCCCATATGAAGATTAGAAAAATTGGGAGAAAAGACGATTACCGGTGGCTTCCCGTAGGTCTTTACGATTGACCATGTACAACTATGAAGATCAAAGACATTCACTGTGATGAGAAAACAGAAGAAAAACTGATATAAAAGAATTGGTATGCTCCAGAAACAACAATAAATTACCCATTTCAAAAGTGTTTTAACTCCTACCTGGCATGGACTCTGCGGGATTCTTTGTATGACCACCGACAGACAGAAGATTGTTGTTCCACGGTGTCTATGTAACAAACAAAAAAGGCCAGTGAGAATAATGTATAGATATATTACTTTCTACTATAGCAGCATGTGGATTTCGTGAGGAGTTGACTGTACTTTTCCCAAAACATGCGCCTGCTGTATCAAGGCTAGAAAACCAAATGCAAGTTAAAATACTAACCAAGGAATGACCAGCACAGTGAGTTAGTATTGCTGGAGATGATGTTTCCTGTGATTCAGTCACAACCTTGGTTTCAACTCTTGACCAAGTCCAGTTTTTCAAATCTAGAACCTGTATTTGAAACACCATTCACAGAAGACAGGCTTCTGAATTGTCACAGAAAATAATGGAAGAAGATTCTCGAAGGTAGGCAAAACTGAAAACAAATATTTCGATTAGATCATTTAATGCTATCAAAGAATGCTATAAGTTGCTTACATGAAGATCACCTAGATAACGTCCATTGTGGTTTCCACCATACATATACATTTGATCTTGAATAACGACTGCTCCATGCTGAAACGAATATAATAAACAAGATTAGAAAAGAGAGAAGATACACGAAGAGATCTTTTGCTTTCATGTTTCACAAGAGAGTTAAATATTACCTCATACCGAGCTTTTGGTGGCTGACCTGATGTTCGCGGTGCAGTCCATTGGTTATACACAGAAACTGTGTTTGGGTCTTCCAAAACTACATCTTTATCTTGGGTTTCTGTCAAGCCCCCATCCTCGGTAGAAAATTTCTTTGTCTCACCAAATGAAGCTCCATTCTCAAAACTAGGCTCAGCCTTTGTGTTCTGTGCCAGAGAATCAGTTTACTAAATGAGTAAGATTCTTCTCTTTAGAAATAGGAATGAAAAGTCTGAACATGGAATGGTGCTATGCTATACACAAGGATCAAACACCTCAAAAGAAGCATTGAAATTTGCTAGCAATACATGCACAAGCTGAAACTTGATCATATCCATAGGTGATGAAATTGCTTAATCTGGGATCCAAAACTCACACTGATTTCAACATCTACAGCAGGCTCTGGAACAGAGTTAGATGCCATTGGATACCAACCTGGATCTTCTTCCTTTTTAAAAGTGAGCAATAGGACGAAAATTAGCCTATGATCCACACAAATTCAAAAATGAGCAAAAAATCCTATGTTGGTTACCTCTAGGATTTTCACAAAGAGACGCATTGCCTCAATGGAAGGGATGGTTCCAAGCCCCTGCCAACTAGTAAACATGTACTTCTCTTAGGAAAGTTCACAAGGACCACATTCTGGGCTCATTGTTCATAAAAGACATCCTAAGGTAACAGGGTCTGAGATGTAGATTTGTCTTTGCATAACGGCGGCATTCTCTAAGATGACTTTCCCCGACATGTCACCAGCAATTAGGATGCACACTATAATTAAGGTAGCTGTTTCACTTTTTTCCCCACAGATGGAAAATACAAGTCCCAGATTTCTACATACTCTCAATTAACATCTTACATCTACAATACTTTTTGTCATTGCCTTGATTCCAGCTTAATATCAGTATTGATCCTTGTATTCTGAAGTTACTTAAATATTTCAATGAAATAAAAAAACCTCTCCTAATGTTGAATGGCAGAGTATTTGACAGATACAGAAGTGAATCTAACCTTTTCCATTTGCTTTGCTCTACTGGATTCCACACACTAGGTTTTGGAATACTGCAAGGTCCTACAGTAGCCTGTTAACAACATGTCAAGGAAAAAAAAAAAATCAGTATCAATAAGCATTTGATCACAAAAGGTGATGATTAAGCTGACCAAGCAAACTCTCTCAGGAAAAATATAAACCAAATTCAGTATCATGTATCATAAAATAGTCTACCACAATTCTCATCTTGTCTAAGAACTAAGAACCAATGGATGGCAACAATATCATGACCTGAGATTCATAGCAATAACAATAATGTGGGATCATCTCCCAAGTATAGCATTGTTTCATTCCCATGTCAGTATCGTCTAACCCACCGAGATTGTATCTATTGTCAAGCAAATCCAAATCAAGAATCCTAAAAGGCGGCAACGAAAAGCTAATGCAAGCATGCAAATTGCGTAATTTCAAAACCACTGATGAGAATTAGAGGAGAATGCTTTAGAAAGTTGAAATCAGCATGTTCGAATCACCAGATCTCGTGGAATTTCAATCGAAAGCACCAGTGTTTAGCATTTGGAGAAGGTGATAAATTGAATTGACGGACCTGCTGGTGCAACGCATAGAGAAGCAAAGCGGTATCGTTGGTGAATTTGGAGCTGAGTTGTTTCACCGACGAATCAGATCCGTCGAGGCCGACATACGATGCGGCGGCGTAGAACCTCTCCGGGTAAGCAAGGCCAGAGCTGGCTCTCACCAAATTAGCCATTTTGTTGCCGCAGATTTGATCGAAGGTGGATGAAGCCAAAGGAAGGAGCATGCAAATGCAACAGTTTCAAGTTTTCGGATTAATTTTAATTAAATAATTAATTAAGTATTAATGCAGCGTTTATATAGAGCGACACGATTAAGAACGACATGTTGCTGTATTTGCATGAGGAGTACGGACTTTAATTAGTCCCGGTTAATGTTTTTTGGCATAAACCTAAAAACAAAAACGAAAAGTGTGTATATGAATTTCATTCATTACATGAACGAAAATATCTACAAAAGTTATCACCTTCTAAATTGTCATATATACAATTGTCTGTGTGTAAACTATAGTCTAATTTAAGAAAAAACTTCCGACTTTGTTGATCAGGTTTTGTATTTGAAGGTTCATTGACATCTCCGAAAAAGCAAACTTATGACCAATATTGTTGCTGGAGATATTATACTTTCGTCTTTATAACATAAACTTCCAATATAAGGCTATCAAGATCTATGAATTTACTGTAGTAAGAACAACAACAGGGAAAAAAACTATGAAGAGGATTTTTCTCACTCGATAAGATTAAAACTAATAAAGTGCCAAGGAAGAAATGCTAATGAAAGAACGAGAAACTCAACCTAGTGGTGCCCCGTTTGGTGTATCGTTGGAGCTCCTATGAGATTTGTGCTTCGATCTCTTCTCCCGTTTCTTACTACTGAGGAAAATGAAGAGAGAAGAGAGTCAATCGAAGAAGCAAAAACTATGAAATATATATGACGTGGTTAGAAGAATTAAAAGCAGAAAGGTTAATTGTACTCGTCTTGTGAAGAACTATGTCCTAGACAAGATTTTAGCTTTCGGTTGATATGCTTCATGTCCTTTTCACTTGGGTACTTGTAGTTCTTTACCTATAAAAAGAGACCATAATGTCAAACCACCTTTTATATAAGAGAGTTTCATGCTTATGAGAAAATATGAAAACTGTGCATACCAAGGATTCAATATCATCAAGAAACTTTGTGAGCTCTGAAGTCGTGTGCTCAGAGTTCGGTTGAGAAACAATGTTCTCTAGGTACCTACAGTAAATTCAGTTTAGTTGAAAATACAACCAGTAAAAGCTTGCTTATTATGAAATTAGAGGCCAACAGATTAAGTATCATGAAAAGATGTACGATGAGGCCATATGGTGACAAAAGTATATATAACTGGAATGTATACAGAGGAAGAGAAATAACCTATCAAAGTCAACAACTCCAAGAACCCCATTTGCAATACGCAAAGAAGCCAACGCCAACTGCAATGGCACACGTCTTACAATTGAGAAACAATACAACAATTTGTGATAAGGAAACAAACAACTGAAAGAAGGAACATGGTGAGTCTATTTTCATAAGCTAAATCTACTATTATGATAAATGTTCATCCATGCAGTTTTCACCTATATGACTGTAAAAGAGAAAACCAACCACCAGCTTCTTTCCTAAATTATCCCAGACCATAAGTTTTAAACAGATTCTTTTAAGTATCTTCAATCTGAAAAACACAAAAGCTAGGGAGACAAAGAAACTATCACGCCACCTGGCCAGGAGGAAAAAGGAGTGGAGCATCTGTTAGCATAACTTTATCGGCTTCTGCTGTCGCCGCTTTGAGTAAATTCTGCAGAGTACTTGAAATGTTATGCCAGTATGAGCTGTACTAGAATTTATCTGGTCCCAAATTCAGTTACCACATGCTTAAAACCTAGTAATAACCAAGAAATATCTCAAGAGAGATTTACCTCCAGTTTTTGGGTTTCATCACCTCTAGCTTGAAGAAATTCCTAGAGAATGAAAAGATGATGTCACTTTTTGAGACAGCGTGAAGTTGCACAAGGATGAAAATTTATACACTGAATAAAAATTATTATTTATTAAAGCTTAAAATTTACTATTGTGGAATTCAGAATTTTGCTTGCAACAAAATAATTTCCTATCAACTCAAAAAAAGTCTCATCATTGTTATGCTGTAAACAGAGAACACCAAGCTGATATAAGAAAATCTGAGAAAAAAATTAGACAAGCTAGATTTACCTCCATGTCACTGACAAAACCTTCGATTGCACGATACGGTGCATAAACTATCAGATCAAATTCCAAACTCTGCACATAGAGTTAATCCAATATGAACAGAAGAAAAGAGAGATAAAAGAACATCAGATGATAAATAAACATAGGGAAGTTGCTACAGACTAATTGACTCATATCATGCCTGAAGAACAGCCATCTCATACTTGAGAATTATGTGATGATCTTGTTTAATCCCCTTCCCTATTTCTTCAGCAGATACATGATTCTCCTCTATCTTACAAGCTGCATACACGCAGGTTAACCTGTTCAATGAAAGGTATCAATTAGTCTAAATTACAACATTCTAGCAACGGCACTTAATTGTCTAAATAATCCGGTCAGAAATACAAAATACTTGGCTCAATTTAATAAACACTTTCAAAACATATTTTACTTATGAGGAAGCATATTGATACAGCTTCATTTTGTGGATTCAGAAGAACTATACATTATTTCTTTTGGATGATGTTGCATAACAGACCATTGCAGATAAAATCTTTTGAAGTATTGGAGGGCTGTTGCCTGCAAAAGATTAAATGGGAAAACATGAATTCAGGGAGCTAACAAGATTGGATATTATATTTGTGACTTCATCATAAACTTCCATGAAAGAGGAGCTATGCACCTGAATCTTGTGAGGAAATTCAAAAGCACTGCAAACTTCTTGGACCTTTGCCTCATAAAATGCTCTCATGAACCGTTCTTCATCAACACTCAAAGGCTTAAGCTTCTTATCAGCTGAATGCAACGCAGCGAAACATAACATAGTTTAAACTCTAACCAACAAAACTATAATGATACATATGAAGATATTGGACGAACCACGCTTAACAAAAAAAAAAAAAAAAAAAAACCTTGATCTCCTGCATCAACTTTATCTCTAGGATATGTTAGTGATCCACTGGCATCTACTTCAACTTGGGTTGTTCCACACTAAAAATAAGAATTAAGTTAAAACCTATCATGAATAGAGACTAAAGTTCCACTTTCAACACTTTTAACACACCTTCTCCAGCATTTGCGCTGCCTTCTGGTTAGCAGCTTTATATCTCTCTGCCTAGAATGATAAATTGACAACAGTAGAGCTTAGTTGCAAATTGCAATACCAATATCAACACAAGAAGTAAGAAATTAACAATTAGTAGTAACAACACACATAATAAAGCAGCAGAAAGTTTGAAATGCATCAAACTCCAAAGCTCAAATGCTAGCTCTAAACCTCTAATGCTAGACTGATTCGACTCTCTTGCATCAAACAAGATGAAAAAAAAA
>VBRH01000091.1:82131-95534 GCA_014578085.1 Cardamine resedifolia
TTTTTTTTTTTTTGGGCTTCGGATTTTGATTTTGATTTTTGGGCTTCTTTGTTACTGGTTTGTTTTAGATAAGATTGCATAGATTAAAAATTGTTTTTATTTAAAAAAATATTATTTAATTTATAAAATAATTTTTTTTATTTAATTATAAAAAACTGTAAAATATTATTGGTCATACAACATTCAATAAAATTAAAAGGTACATAAAAATATAAAAACATCTTATATTTTGAAATAAGTAAAAATCTTTAAAAAAAATTTATATTTTGAAACGGAAAGAGTATTAAAGCTTTGAAACATGGTCGAGCGGATTAAACCATTAGCAAACTATTCTATTTTCAAAGCAGACAATAATCATAATATAAATCTTTAGTTTTATATAAAAGCGATATATAGTTAGTCTGCTTTATACCATTATAGATCATGAATGGTAAACATAATGCAGTCTAAACGGTTTTATCCGACTTATCCACCGCAATCACTCTGAAGTCTTAAATTTTAGTTCTATATTGTATGCAACTCTCACCGGCACACATTGTCTTAACTCTTAAGAATAGAGTGTGCAGCATAATTGAATCATATCTTACTAGTACTAGTATTGCCGCTGTGTTTATTAGGCTTTATACTTTTAGTCTTTTAGATTCTGATAAAGTGTGCAGCATAATTAAATTTCTGTGAGAAAATTTTCAATTGGAATTGTTCTAGTTAATGAATAATTAATATTTACGATTTCTATAAAAAAAATAATCTATATCTTTAATACCTGTTTGGGATAAATTTCAGCCTCAACCATATCTCTAAGCCCTTAATGGAGAAGATAACAAAACTGAGGAAAAAAAAAAAAAAACAGCTCCAAAGTTACATAATCAATGGTAATTTACCAAGAGTCTCTGGAGTTGTTCAATTATTAACTAACTAAAACTAAACTAAACTCTACAAATCCAAACAGTTAAATCTGATATCCTTTTTATGGTTAATAATAAAGGACTCAGCTGTTTCATGTTCTTACAAGAGCCATAATTTGATTCTTGATCCATCCCATACAAGTCTGAATTTCTCTGTAGATGGGCATGTTCTGGGGACACCGTGGCTGCAAGCTAGCCACTGCTGTCTCCATCACCTGAGCCACGTCAGCTGGAGGGTAGTGTTTCTCAGTGCACATCTGCAGAACAAGATAACAAAATGGTCATATCAAAACCGAGTCAAGTTAGACTAGAGTTTCGTTAGTCCAAGCAAGTTTCTTTTAATTTACCTGAATCATGAGCCAACTTGCAACACAAGAGGTAATAAGCTCTGAAGGCATTTGCATTTCGTTTTTTCCTGATCCGTCCTGTGAGATGAAACCATTAGTCATCACCTCAGCTTTGTTTGAGGGATGATGACGATCCAAGCTCCCATTAGTATGCCCTTGATGCTTATCTAACGACTGATGTTTGCCAATTGAGTTTAAAGCTTGTTGGACCTTATCCATTGTGTCTTCGCCTTTCTTCACCGACGATGCAGCCTAAAATTAGAACAGTGTCAACAATTTAAACAAAAAATAGTGTTGTACGAGTTTGACTTTCTCTGTATTTTAAAAGGCTCTGAATTCTCTAGAAATATTATAACTACCTTCAAAGCTACATCCACCATTGCTTGCGCTATTGACTTTGAACCACTTACAATTTCAATTATTTCTGGCTCCATTTCCTGGAATGCAGAATCATGACAGAAGAATCAAACAATTTTCTGTAGCTGTTACTATAGCAATCAATGTACTGATCTACTTTGATTCGGCAAACAGCCAGACAAAAGAAGTCTATACTTAGAACATGATCAATCTCAAGGCAGAGTTTCCAAGGGGACATAATTCTCATTAACTTGAGCTTATTCAGTTACCTATACCCACAAATAAGGCATACAGATTCATTACCTGCAGATCGAAAGTATGCTGCAGCATCCGAGCTCGTTGAATTTCGGCTCCTCTTGCTTTGCTATTGGTTGCAATATTTTGATCAGTAGTAGTGTTGATTACTAACACTTTACCATGCAAACTTAGCCCGTTGGTATCATTCTGTAGAGAATTATGGAATTATGCACAGAGTTTACCAAAAATGTACTGAAAGAAAGAAGAATATCAAAGCTTTGACACACACAAGTCAAACGTCTATCTTTGTTTACCTGTTTCTCAGGAGGATTCATGGAAAGGCTGACATTTTCAAGCATAGAAGGAGGCAACAGAACAGATGCATCAGAGTTTGGCTGTCTATTAAGCTGTGCTTCTTTGCTTATAGAAAAATACTGATCGATTTGCCTCCTCAGACCCTCTGGCATGTATTCCAATGGATTTAAAGGCATGCAATCAATGTCCTGTCAAAAAAAGATTTGTTAGATCATCTGAGATGTGAATAAAGTGGGAAAGAATGGAAAAGAGTGAATAGTGTCAACGGAATTGGTATATAGTTTGAGACTTACCATAACTAACTCAACGCTTAATTCATCAAACGAAATTTTGCATTTGTTATGATCCACAGAAAGAACCTTGCCATCACGAATTTCCCTTGTTTTAGGATGTATGGCAATGACTCTATTCCCGACTGATAAAGGGCGAGCCAAATCTGTAGGAAGCTTTTGTCTATCACCTGTACGGACTTCTGTATAATGCTTTCTCACAGATTCTCGATATTGTTGGAGTTTATCGCGCTCATCCTCTAGAAATCTTGCAGAGAATCTCCGAGGCCTACCAAGAGAACTGAAAAAATACACAATGAGTAACCTTTTCCAATATTTACATATATTCTGAGTCCATTTCCATTGACATATACAGGAACATTAGCAAACCTTTTAATGACGCTCCATTCAGTACGAGTAAGTCTTGGAACATGACCAAGCCCCACATGATTTAGATAATCAATGAACTCCATCTTTGCAAACCAAGGATAATCAATAGCACTGTAAAACCATTCAAATATGCACCATCGACGTACCAATGGATATGACAGACAAGTCGAAACCTTCTCCTGTAAATGGAATAAGCAAATAAACGACCAGATTTTGGATGCGTATATAGAGAAATGAAGTTAGTGACTCACCTCTGACAATTCATCTAATAATTCAGGTTCTGAATTGTTTTTGTAACTATGTGGTTTTACATGAGTGGTTTCAGAAGATATAGCCCTTTCTTGTAAACTTTTCTTCAAACTCATCTTACGCCTGTTTGGAGGTTTCTGTAGCAAACTCGGTGGACCTGAATCTGAAACTTGTGTAGCTGACACTACGGCACTCTGTTCAGTTCTTTTCTTATCACTAGTTGAAGAAGATTCTTCCGAGGTCTTTGCAGTTTTCAGCTGTTTTGCTGGACCTTGACCAGAACGTCTTGCTTTGACCTGAGTCATCAAATTATCATCTTCAGCCAAATCCTGCAATGCGATAAGCAAAAATCATAAGAGGAAGCACAAACAAAAATTACTTAAGCATAAGCCTATTTGATCGAAATACTTTGTCAAGGATCCTACAATAGAATTGTGGACGAGCAACCACAGATCACAGAGTAAGATTAAATCCAAGCCAAAAAAAAGTAAGCACATAGGAGAGAAGCGGGTTTTGCATGTATATAGATTTTTAAATACCTTTTTATATAGAGATTTTTTCTGAATAGAATCTTTTGAGGCTTCAAGACCTAGCACCTGAAATTGAGTATAATTTGCATATAGCTAAGTGATGCACAGAGGAACGACAAGATAATAAGGAAATCAAAGAGAAAAAGGTCTTGCAAACCTTTGGTTTACGTAATCTTCTTGAAGTGCGAAGCTCCACTATGGAAACAGCATTACCATCAACTGAGTCCTGCGCAGACTTCGGTTTTCTATCTTCTTGTCCTGCTTGTTTTACTTTTCCTCTGTGATGGCTTATGGATACAGTTTCCGGAGTGTTAGATTCCTCATCCACGTCGTTAACTATTCTTTCTTCTTCCAACTGTGCAAATGATTCTGGATCTAACACAATACAGTAGAAATAAATAAAGAAATGTACCCTGATGTGAAAAGGTGAAAGGTGAACAGATATTGATTAAAGGGTCTTTTCTTCTAAACCCACACAATATACATCCTCAATGGGAAAACCTCATAATATAAAACCATTTGATGCTCACCTGAATCCATCAAACCAGCTGGATGCCGTAAACCAGACATTTCATTCAATGCTTGCAGAGCTTCTAATTCATCTACACAGGAAAAGACAAGCACTAAGTTTCAGATTTTGATATATTGACAGTCACAAAAGACGAAGGCCCCTAAGTTAAATAAGACAATGTGGTATAGATAAATAATCAAAATATCACACTGATCTATTAAAAAAAGGGACTATCAATGGACCTTTAAATTTTTCCCACATTAACTTATCATTGGCTTTACCTCCGTAAAAAAGTTTCTTATTTCCTTTGTTTGGGGTATCTAGTGAATATTTCCCTCTTGAGGCTTCAACATCGACCATTCCTTTCTGTGATTTACTTCTGAGTCCCTCATTGGCATTGCATGCTTCTCTGCTTTCATCAGAATCATTTCCTTCTGCTTCTTCAACCCTCACATTTTTTCCCTTCTGGGGAACCTCTGCGGTAACAACCCCTTCCATATCCATCAACGAGGCATCATCTCTGCCGCGAGCTCCCTTTTTATGCCTCCTCTCTCGGCTCATTCTCACCCGATTCTCAAACATGGAACTATTATGGTCCTTGGATTGAGCTTCCTTCGCTTGTGACTAGCAAAAGCAAAAAAAGTAGAAATGTGTTTTTTCTATTAATCATGACAACATGAAAAAGATATGATGACCACCTTAAATTTATAGAGCTATACACTTACCGTTTTTCTCCTTCTAAATGCCTCTGCCAATGTTAATGCTAAAACATGTGCATTATCAACATCACTGGGATCAAGTTGTTTCTTGACTCTTTTAATTGGCGGAGGAGAATCTTCTCTATCATCACTTGAAACAAGAACCCGAGGTGTACGTTTCCCAGTGGCACGTCGCTCACTTACTACATAAAATAAAATAACATATTACACATTCTTGAACATATTCATTTACATGTATTTTTAAGCTGCCACAGAATTCCACAAGACATGGTTACCCTATAAATTGCAGTGAACTACAAAATTACGATAAAAAAGCAGCTTATTTTTTCATTTGCCCACCAATTCAAACCGCAGAGTAATCATTTGTTTTACCATCTTGAAACCATAAATTTTAGGAAAATGATTTGCAGAAAATAGTGATTGTACCAAAAGCTTGTGTCTGCTTCAAAAATGAGAGGCATCCTACTGCTGATGCAAGTGAATGTGGTGGAATGACTTCTTCTTGAAAATCACTAGAAGAAACTTTGGCACGTTTGTGCTTCTGATGTTTCCTTGGTACTCCAGAAGTATCATGGCCTTCTCCTTCACTTTCGCTTGCCTCCTACAAAAATTGCCATAAGCATTTAACAACAGGACCACACAATTTTAAGAAACAGACAATCTGACTAAAATTTCCTAATGTGATCGACTATACAAGGTATGTACATTAATAACGCTTCAGCTTTCCACCTGAATTTTCAAGCAGGAAGAAATTTTAACATAAAGTTTAAGGGTGTTCCAGGCATAATAAAATAAAACTGCTCACCATGACGCTGTAATGATCAGTCATCATTGCAACGAGGCCAGCTACAGACGCGGTTCCCTCGGGCAGGGATAGATATGCCTGGAAGAAAAGGCAAATCAAATAAATGAAAAGGTATTCATGTTTAACATAATGTCTCTCCATGGTTAGGATGAAGCCATTTGTGAAAACTGAAAAGTTAGATATTGTTGTAGTCATACCCGATTCATATTAAAAAGGGCTTCAACCATGTCAGCAGACCTGTTACTCCGCACTGCAGCAGCTACCTAAGAAGCAGTTTCGAGGGAAGAATTAGTCTTAAGACTTTGAGTTCATACATAAAACCATATCAAGCAACGCAGTTTTACCTTTTTCCAGTCTTTCTCATGCTTCCGATAAGCTTCATAGAAACGCTCAAGCTCTCCTCTGGTCCACTGAGGTCCCAGCTTGTCAGTCAATCTCTTCTTCTAGAATGAGATAGTCAGCAAAAAATTAACAGCAACATAAGATTCAGCTTTCAAGAAACGAAGATACAAAAAGAGCAGTAGAAGAGGCTGCAAGTGACTCTTAATATTATAACAAAGAGCATCGGAGCGATTATCCAAAATAAGATTGGATAATGACGATTAAACTCACTCGTTGCTTGATTTTGCTGGAGCTCCCAACATCGATTCCTGGAGAGGCTTCATTGGTGAAGCGCTTATTCACACTTTTCGACTTCCTACTAGGCGCCATATGCTGATTCTTCTGCCCAGTGATTCAAAACGAAAGTTAGAAACTAAGGAAACTGATCTGACCAAAGATACGACATTTAATTGATAAATAAAATTTTGATCTCTTCACAAAACCCCGAATTCAAATTTCACCACAGGGGAAGATCATTAGATCGATTGCGAGTTAGAAAGACAACAACTTTACTTACAAATCTCAAATTTCAATAAAGAAAACAAAGAATCACGAAAAAACCAAATCGGAATCAACTCTGGGAATTCAAAAGAAGACCCAGATTCAGATGCCAATTCTCGATTCGTTGAGACCCGAAAATATAAATTTCACAAAATCGAAGCAAAGTTTCAGATTTTTGTGATTTTTTTTTTTTAAACCAAAATTTAACTCTTCAAAATCAAAAATTGCATCGACGAATCCCAATTAGACTCCACAAATCCGAAAGTGAAGTACAAAAAATCCCAAATAGTTAGTTAAATCCTTTAAAAAAAACCCTAAATCAGAAGATCTACTCACCAAATCAAGCAGCTCAAACAGAATTAACGATGAAGCACATAGAAAGCTACACGAAGAAGAGAAAGCTCAAAAAACCTTCTTCCGAAAAAGAGAGATCGGTGAGAAACTCGAAAGAGGTTTTAGAGAGAGAGATAAAAAGAAAAGAGGATTTTAGATGAAATAGAGAGAGAGAGAGATGGAAGAGGCGTTGCCGCGAAACTTGAATAAAAAGGACGACTTGAGACTTGTTAGCCAATTAGCGTTCCCTTTTATTGTCATATTTTTTATTTTATTTTATTTCACTCTGTTTAGCTAAAGCTTGCGGGATGTGATCCTACACGTACACGTGGCTTCTCTCTATATCCACCGTTAGATTTTTTTTGAGTTTCATTTAGGGTTTGTAGTAACGGAAACATGGGATTATATTTGAAAATAGTCAAATACCAAAAATTTCATTATGTAAAATATAAAATCTACTTGTGACAGAGAATTTTTCTTTTGCACATACCTTTTTTTTCTACGGTGAAAATACCAATATGCATATGCCAATTTCTACAGTGAAAATTGTGATTAACATTATACATTTATATAGAATACATTATACATATAACAAGTTATTTAGTCAACAATTTGCATTATGCGAATTTAAATTTAGAAGATGATACGTTGACGATATTAAAAGTAATGCACTAAATTATATATTCTAGTCAAACATAAAAAAATTATTTGTATAACATTTATATGATGTATATACTAGATTGTCATATATGTATAATGTATTTTCTAAAAAGATTTTATTATTGCTGATTTATTTCACTACGCGTCGTTCTGCTGTTGGTTATTTTTGAGGAAATTCAACTTTAGTATATATATTCAAATATGTCTGTCATATATGTATTATGTATCTTCTAAAAAAGATTTCATTATTGCTGACTTATTTTACTACGCGTCGTTCTATTGTTAGTTATTATTGAGAAAATTCATCTTTAATATACATATTCAAATCTGTCTAGAATGCATAATTTAATTTATTACTGTTTGACATTTTCATAAATCAATTATGAAAAATAATTTGCCTAAAGAAAACATAGTAATTTTCTCTTGGATTCATTGGATCCTCTAAAAGATTAGAAACAATTTTATTTTTAATGGTGTAAGATTTTTGGCTAAAGATGATGGGACTAAATATCATAAGTTTGAAGTTATGAATTCTCCTCTTATCAATTCTCAATCTGATATACAACCAAAAATCCTAAAGACAGAAACAAATTATTATTGTTTAAAAAATGAAAATCAATAACTAGTTTTCAAAACATATTCAACCTAAAAATTCAAATATTTCAGTTAAATCATAATCAATAAAAAAAAATATTTTTAGATAATTATTACAATGAAACTATACACAAAATTTTAAGTTTTTGGTATAAATAATTTGAAGTGAATGATTGAACTGAAACTTGAAAACAATTATTACGAAAGAAGCCGGTCTTCATTTAGTTTTCAGGTTGGTTTTAGTGATATGATTTTCAATTTTGTATGACCACTACCAGTAAAAACAGTTTTATATTTTAATTTTTCATGGTTTAGGTTTGGTTTAAATTCGGTTTGGTTATGCAAATAGCTTTTTTGCTTGTCCTACTAATAAAGGAGTAACATAAGAATAGCCAGCCTTAAGAGCGTTGTTAGCCAAAGCAAAACTAAACCAAAACTGTACGGACATGCACTGGTTTCTTAGACTTAAGGCCACTGATATGCCTATACTAAGGAGAAAGAAGATCGAAGAAGGAATAAAATAGTCAACGAACCTTAGTTGACTGGAGAAGACTCTGATTGAAAGAGAGTTTTACAGTTTAATTTTATAGTATAAATAAGATGTGTGAGCTGTCATTGAGGGGGGCTTTTTTGTAGAATGATCCAGATGCTATGAATCTAGGATTCACATGATCGGCATGAGATAGTTGTGAGAGGGCAGATCAGATTTCTTAGAGCGAAGCTGAGAAGTTCCGGTGTCTCTTGTGTAATCGGGATTTCCTTTGTAATCACGATTATCATTTATAAGAGGAGTTTTTACAGAGAGTTTCTAAATACAAACTTAACAAATTGGTGCGTTCGTGATGAGATCGTTCGACGATATGGTGAATCTGGAAGAAGCAGCTCAACGTGTTGAAGAAGTGAGCGGTTCTGTGGGCGAATTGGCAGGTGAGGTTCAACCACATGGTAAGGATATTGCAGATTCATCTGCGTTGTTGACACCGATTTCGATTTCTGGTTCTGATTTTGAAACACCGACTAAAACTGGAGAGAATCGGGGGCTTCAAATCATGTTGAAAAATCACGAAGGGATGTTACGGAAAGTTCCGATGCCGATCTTTGACGGTCACCTTCCTTTTAGCTGAATTGCTCAGGTAGAAAGGTTTTTTCGTCTGGGTCACTACTCTGAGTAGGATAAGTTGGGGTTGGTTTCTTTGAGTTTGGAAGGTTCAGTGTTGAATTGGTTTAACTGGGAGATGGATCGCGATGCGTTTCCTAGCTGGTCCCATTTTAAACGCAGGTTGCTTACTCGATTTGGTGTCTCGATGGATGCTGATCCAGGGAAGCGGTTGTTTTGCATTAAACAATTGGGATCGGTGACAGATTATGTTAACGAGTTTGAGGAATTATCTGCCTTGGTGCCCGGAGTTGATGATCAGCACTTGGAGCATATTTTCTATAATGGCTTGAAACCGGAGATGCAGGAGGTCATTAAACTCAAAGAACCACAGGGGATTCGTAATCATATTACTGCTGTGCTGAAGATGGAAACGAGTGCATTTTGCAAAGTGGTGGGTGCGGTATCCTTTTCGGATAGTAAACATTCTCGTAAATCGTCGTATACTCCTCCTAAACCTGTGTCGAATTTTCCGTCTACTCGGTCTTTTATCACGGGGAAGCCCAGGACTGGGTTTACCGATACAGGGCAAGCGGGAGACAAATTTCCGTCTCCCCGTTTTTATGGGAGACCAAGGCAACGATTCACAGATGCGGAACTGGATGAAAAGCGGCGAAAGAGACTGTGTTTTAAGTATGATGGACGTTACTCTGCCACTCATGTGTGTCCTAACAAAGAGTTGCAGGTACTCGTTGTGGTGAATGGGTATGAAATGGAGATTTTAGATGAGAATATGATGGAGCTCGCTGAAGAGGTGTTGACAGACGAGATTCAGACTCCTAAAATCATGGCTCTCTCGATGAATTCTTTTTTGGGAAAAGATTCTCCTACTACTACACTCCTGAGGGGTCAAATTGGTAGTACCGCAGTGATTTTCATGTTGGATAGTGGTGCCACTCACAATTTTGTATCTCCTCATATGATTGAACATGCCAAGTTACAGTTGCAGTTAAATCCTAATCTTCATGTGAAGCTTGGAACTGGTTTAATGGTCACGGGTATGAGAGTTTGTGAAAACATTGGTTTTTCCATTCAAGGGGTTGATTTTACTAATTACTTTATCTCCTTAGAACTGGGAAGTGCAGATGTTATCTTGGGAGTTCAGTGGTTGCGTACATTGGGTCCTTGTTTGGTTAATTGGGATCTTCACGAATGGAGTTTCACGTACAACGGGCAACAAGTTTTGTTGACAGGAGATGCAGACCTTCACATGCCTCGATTATCCCTTAATTCTTTGTCTTTCCCTGTTTGCTTACATAACAAAGGCCTATCTTTGGAGTTCCACACTCACCAGTTGCTTCCTAGTGAGGGTGTTGTGGTTCCTCAGGAAATCGTGCGAGTTTTGGAAGATTTCCCACAAGTATTTGCTGTCCCTACATGCTTACCTCCCTTGCGGGGTAGAGAACATGCGGTCAATCTGTTACCAGGCGTGACTGCAGTCTTGGTACGACCTTATCGCTACCCACATGCGAGTAAGGAAGTCATGGAGAAGATGGTCACTGAGATGCTACAAGCGGGTACAATTCGACCGAGTCGTAACCCATTTTGTAGTCCTGTTTTGTTGGTGAATAAGAAGGACCAGACTTGGCCTTTTTGCGTTGATTATCGAGCACTGAATAGGGCGATGGTTCCCGATAAATATCCAATCCCGATGATCGATCAATTGTTAGACGAATTACACGGTGCCATTATTTTCTCCAAACTGGATCTTCGCTCTGGCTATCATCAGATTCGTATGCGGGAAACAAATATAGAGAAGACAGCCTTTCGGACACATGAGGGTCATTACGAATTTTTGGTGATGCCCTTCGGTCTCACCAATGCGCCAGCCACATTTCAAGCCCTTATGAATGAAATCTTTCGGTCATATTTAAGAAAGTTTGTGCTGGTTTTCTTTGACGATGTGTTGATTTATTCCTCATCCTTGGTCGAGCACCAACATCACCTACACTTGGTCTTGACTGTGTTTGCTGATCAACAACTATTTGCGAATGCTAAGAAGTGTTTATTTGGGCAGTCGCAGTTCGATTATCTGGGGCACATTATTTCGGCGGAGGGAGTGCCACAGACCCATCAAAAACGGAGGCTATGCACAAATGGCCTACACCACGCACTGTGAAGGAGTTGTGCGGGTTTCTGGGTCTTACAGGTTACTATCGTCGCTTTGTGAAAGGATATGGTTCTCTGGCTCGTCCGTTAACATCATTGTTGAAGAAGGATAGTTTTGAGTGGTCCTCGGTAGCTCAGGGTGCTTTTGACCAGCTAAAAAGTGCAATGATGTCAGCTCCAGTGTTGTCCTTACCTAACTTTACTGAACCCTTTGTGGTGGAGACTGATGCTTCAGGGTTTGGTTTGGGAGCATTGTTGATGCAAGCTAAGAAGCCTATTGCGTATTTTAATTACGGGTTGACACCAAGGGAACAATTAAAGCCGATCTATGAAAGAGAATTAATGGCGATTGTTATGGCCGTGAGGAAATGGAAACATTATTTGATGGGGCGGCGTTTTGTAGTTCACACAGATCAAAAGAGCTTGAAATTCTTGCTGGAACAACGGGAGGTTTCGATGGAATATCAGAAATGGTTAACCAGGTTGTTGGGTTATCAATTTGATATTATCTACAAGCCGGGTGTTGATAATAAAGCAGCAGATGGATTATCACGAATGATGCAGGGGCCGATTGTCACTGGTTCTCCTCTTTTGTTGGCCTTGACAGTTCCTAAAGTGTTACAAATAGAGAACTTGTACGCCGAAATTGAGTTGGACGCTGATATTCAATCCATCAAAGGTGAATTGTTGGCTGGGACGGTGAAAAAATAGGAGTTTCAGGTCATTGATGGGCGTGTATGGTATAAGAAGCGTTTGTTAATTCCTAAGAACTCTCATTTTATACCACTGATTCTCAGAGAATATCATGATAGTTTGGTGGGGGTCACTTTGGCGTTTTAAAAACATTAAAACGGATCCAACAGGTGTTTTATTAGTCTGCAATGCGCGAAATGGTCCAGAAATATGTGATGGATTGCGGTATTTGTCAAACTCACAAGTACTCTACCTTATCACCGGCCGGACTCATGCAATCTCTTCATATTCCTACTCGCATTTGGCAAGATATAAGTATGGACTTCATTGAGGGTTTACCGTCTTCCTGTGGGATCAATGTTATCTTTGTGGTGGTGGATCGCCTTAACAAATATGCCCATTTCTTGGGTTTGCGACATCCATTTACGGCAGCTGATGTTGCATTTAAATTCACACAAGAGGTGGTGAAGCTCCATGGATACCCTGCTTCCATTGTCTCGGACAGGGACATAATTTTCTTGAGTAATTTTTGGAAAGAAGGATTCAAGCTCTCTGGCACCCTTTTGAAGTATAGCTCGGCTTCATCCTCAAACTGATGGACAAATGGAAGTGCCGAACCGATGTCTTGAAACATATTTGCGTTGCTTCGCGTATTCACATCCTAAGACTTGGTTCAAGTTTTTACCTTGGGCGGAATATTGTTATAACACTTCTTATCACACTTCTTTGAAGATCTCACCCTTTAAGGTGGTTTATGGTCGAGATCCACCAGCTTTGGTCATGTTTGAGGAATGTTCCACTGCAAATGGTGACTTAGAAGCGATGTTGCGGGAAAGAGATCTTATGTTGGATCAAATTAAGGGAAGTTTGGGCCGCGCACAAGACTCGATGAAACTCTCGGCCAATAAACATAGGCGTGATGTGGAGTTTGCGGTTGGCACTCGTGTTTTTCTTAAGCTGCATCCTTACAGACAGCAGTCGGTGGCGCGCATGATTTATCAAAAATTGGCAGCCAAGTATTATGGTCCTTATGAGGTGCTGGAACGTATTGGTAAGACTGCTTATCGCTTACAGTTACCACCGGAGTCCAAAATACATCATGTGTTTCATGTGTCTCAGTTGAAGACGGCTCGGAGGCAGACTTTTCCCGTGTCTCCATTGCCAACTTCGTTTTCGGATGTCGGAGAATTCATTCTCATTCCAGAACACTTGCGTGACACCCGCTATAATGAGGAAGGATTTTTGGAGGTCTTAATCCAATGGTCTGATCTTCCGTTACATGAGTCTACATGGGTTAAGGCAAAGGATTTCAGTCTTCAGTATCCGGCTTTCAAGCTTGAGG
>VBRH01000091.1:95626-113846 GCA_014578085.1 Cardamine resedifolia
AAAGAGTATACTACAGGAGGAAGAAGATCGAAGAAGGAATAAAACAGTCAACGAACCTTGGTTGACTGGAGAAGACTCTGGTTGAAAGAGAGTTTTACCGTTTAATTTTATAGTATAAATAAGACGTGTGAGCTGTCATTGAAAGGGGGGGGGGGTTTTCTTGTAGAATGATCCAGATGCTATGAGTCTATGATTCACACGATCAGCATGAGATCGTTGTGAAAGGGTAGATCGGATTTCTTAGAGAGAAGCTGAAAAGTTCCGGTATCTCTTATGTAATTGGGATTTCCTTTGTAATCACAATTATCATTTAGAAGAGTTTTTACATAGAGTTTCTAAACACAAACTTAACAGCCACACATGACATCCTCCATTTAAGGATAAGAACCATACTCTGTTTCTTTTATTTTTGATAGTATAATCAAGAATTACAGCATAAATCTGAATTATTTATTATAAATTTACCTCCAATCCCATCTTCCAAAGTTCTAGAATTACCTTCATAATACAACAAACACTCTTTTTAAGTAATGTATACCATCACAGTTTAGACGGTACTGGCTCCGAGGCTGCGATTTCCGCATACATTTTGGATATTGCCTCAGCATAGTAAGCTTTTGTTTGAGGTCTCTTTATCTAAATATATGTTTAAACACACATGAATTAGAGATTCCATAGGTTAAGTAACAATTAAATTTCATTGCTGGTTTTAACTTTACACTGTTGGTTATACCTTGAGTGTTGGAGTCAGAAGTCCATTTTCTAAGGTGAACTGTTCTGGCACTAAAGTCACAGCCTTTGCAAACTCAAATCCTCTCAACTGCATTATCACAAATTTGTCGAGTTAATTGGTTTTTTCTTTTTTATGACAGGTAAGACTATTAAGGCAGGTTTTGTTTTTACCTGAGCTTCTCTTCCAGCGTTGTCCATCTCAGCAAGAACAGCCTTTCGCACACTTGGATCGTTACAGAGCTGTCCTAGATTCTCATACTGCAATCATCAAGAAAATATTGCAACAAATTAAGATATTAGCTGTAAAAACAGCAGAAGAATCTTATCATTTGAGTAAGAAATAGTTACCTTGATGCCTTCTGATGCAGCCCATTTTTTCATAACATCTGGATCGACTGAGACAATAGCTACTAGAGAGGAATTGAAGCTATCACCTACAAATAGAAACATTGTGGCTCGGTTGAGAAATAGCACAAGTGTTGGTGTGGGTAGGGAGCAGAGTCTTTTGCTTACCGTATATGAAACACTGAGAAACAAATCTACATTTGGTATAAACATTTTCGATTTTCTCTGGTGCTATATATTCCCCTTGCGCTAACTTAAATATGTTCTTCTTCCTGTCATCAACATTGAAACATTTAAACTCTTTTTCCAGTAAAAGAAAGAAAAGTCAAGACTGTTTCGATTTACAAAACCTGTCTATGATCTTGAGGCGACCACCAGGTAACCACAACCCGATATCTCCAGTGTGTAGCCAGCCATCTCCATCAATAATTTCTCTCCTGCTCAAGTAGATGTGTCATGACTTATGTCCACTTATCTATACATATAAACAGAGCCATAAGTAATACTGAGAAATGTGTTACGTTTGTTCTTCATCTTTGTAGTAGCCTTTGAAGACGATTGGTCCTCTTACACAGATTTCACCACGTGGGTATGGTTGATCTTCCGATGTGTAATTCATTTCGGGAACGTCCACAAGTTTTACCTCTGAGAAAAAAACATTTTCCAAAAACACAAAAACAGGTCATACATATTGGATTCAAAGGTCTTGCCAAGATTTGGATACATATTAATGTCTTTTAAATAGCATATTACTTACCACAAGCTGGATTAGGTGATCCGACATGGCCAGATAAATTGTCACCTTGATCCATAGAGCTTATGACACAAGAAGTCTCGGTCATACCATACCCTTCACGCACCGAACATCCAAAGCATCTGTATATCATGATGAGAAAAGACCATATTTTCTTTGTTGATTTACAATGTTGTAGAAGAGTTTCAGATTCTTAGAAAACAGTAAGAGTGGAATCATGCACGGAAGAAAAGTTAAAACACACAAAAACCGGAAAATAAAACTTACACTCTCAAGAAATCCATCACATCAGGTGACAAAGGAGAAGCACCAGACCCCATGAAGCGAACCCGTCCACCAAGTTTTTCTTTTATTTTGTTGAAGACCAGTTTGTCCCAAAGTGGAGATGGATTCCGGCCTTAAAAAACCACACATGAGAAAAAGAAAAAAAGGCAGAAAGCTTGACACAGGTATATATATATATACTTGATTCACATTTAACTGTTTCTATTAGTAGACAATACCATTTATGATGGCTTGCTTCTTTGAGTTAAAAGCAACTTGGAAAAGCCTTCTTTTCATAACCCCAGATGATTGTACAGCACTTGTAACTCTGTGGGGATTAAAGTTAACCACAAAATTCGACAGTTAATACTAGTAACTCAATCACATGGGAGGCATAAGAGTGATTTACCCATCATATATTCGATTATATAAGCGAGGGACACTGCAGAACACTGTTGGCCTTAACACAAGCAAATCATCAATCAGTTTCAGGTTATCCTGTCAAAGAAATATATAAAATTAGATTGATTCCGTACCACAATTTCATCTCATAAATCACAAGATATGATCTTACATACCCCCTGATAGAAACCGATAGCAACACCACCATACACCCCCAAAATCTGATTTGCACGTTCATAAATATGCGCCAAAGGAAGATATGATATGTAACTAAAGATAGAAGACATCTGAGTTAGAGATTATTCTATTATAAGAAAATATAAAACTATAGAGTATCACTATGTATGTCACTTCTCAAGGGAAATGATCAACTCACACATCAGAAGGTTTAAAATCTATTGCCAGACAGGAACCGGCAACATTTGCGATCAAGTTTTCATGAGTCAACACAACACCCTTCGAAACAAAGAACATATGAAAAAAATTATATATAGTGAAGTATTTAAGCTTCAAAGTGACTCATGCAGGATCAATTCAACCAGAATAATACGAAAAATACATCAAACTTCAGGAACTGGAAACAACTCACCTTTGGTGTTCCTGTGGTTCCACTTGTATAGCATATGGTTGCAATGTCTTCAGGCTTTGGAGGGGAAAATGGATGTAAGCTACTGCGACCCTAAAAGATAATCAGTAGCAACATGAAGTCTGTCCAATTACCAAGCAAAAATCATTACAGGAATAGAGACATTTACAGTTGGAAGGCTACCTGATTCAATAGCTTTTGGTACGATACAATTTTGACTCCAGTTCCTTGAGGAAGTGATGGCAAATTCTCGTCCGCCCCTCCTACCACCTTCTCACAGTGTAAAAAAAGATGTATAAGTGAACGATACCACAGTATATATATACTAACTTTCAGTGGAATTACACATTGAAGAAGTGCATACCACAATAAGATGAATGGATGGGATTTCATCTAGGAAGCTCAGCAACTGCATAGTTCCCAAAAAATAAAAATAAAAACACAAGTCATGATTGAAGAAGATTGGAAGTGCTGCAATTTAGACCACTTGGACTGGTTCTCATAAGATTAACAAACCAAACCACACTTACAGTATTTAAGGTTTGTGGTACACAAAATATAGCCTGGAGAGTAGCATGATTCACAGCAAACTTAACAGCGTCTGGACCTGCGTAACCAGAAAAATCATAATAAGAAGAGACAAAGCTTGCAAACCCAAAATTACAGAGAAAATTCCAATTTGTAGATGGGTTACCAAGTGTATCGTATAAAGGCACAGAGATAAATGAATATGCAGCACAAGCATGATCCACAACCAACCACTCTGGTCTGTTGATAAAATAGAGTCCAACGCGAGCTCCCTGTTCCATTAAATGAAGACTTCTTACAAAAATCGCAACATATGGATCGATAAAGCTAGAACTTTGGTGAAATTCATATTGCAGAAGTTTTATATAGAACACATTCAAATTAGATAAAACTTACTTGGTTAATTCCATGAAACAGGAGTCCTGAACCTATGGCTTCTCTTGCAATAGCTGTTTCTGCATATGTCATCCATGTGTACCTTCAAAAAAGCATATCACAGAAACATTAAACCTGCCTCAGCTCAAAAGTTAGCTAAAATCTCATATTAAAAAAAACAGTTTTAAACTCACTCTCCAATGGTTCCATCAGGTCGAACTCGTGTACCCAGATACTTGTTATCAGGATATGTTTCAAAAGCATGTCTGATTCCAGAAAATGTAATTCAAGCATTAAGCCCACAAAACAAGCTCAAAAGGAGTAATCAAACTTTTACCAAAACAAAAAACTTACACAAAATTGTCATGTAAAGTCCCGATTTCAGGATAATCCTGGAATCTGCTAATGAGCGTCATAGGTGACTTTGCAGATCTGACACAGTGAAAAAACGAGAATTCTTGCATAATAATTATAATCACATACACTTACGTAACAACAATATCTCAAAGTAAAGATGCAAAGAAAGGAGTGTTTTTTTTTTTACCTGTAGACGTTCCATTTTCCAGTGTCAAGCTTTTCTGGGAGCACAACACTGTAGCTACCTTCTAAGAAAACAATTGAAAGCTCTCACAATCTCAAAACAGAGGAATCAAGTGATAAATGCAAAACATGGCGACTAAAGCTGATTCAGGTGCTTACCAGGGGAAGAAGAAGCGGTGGCGTTGAGGAAGAGAGAGGTTTGATCGTCGGCCGGAGAAGAATCGAGGTGAGATCGAACGGTTTCGAAACGACGTTGTGCCGGAGAAGAAAATTCCATTTTTTTTTTCTCGATAAAAATTATGAGGTAAGGAATACGAAATAAACTGATTGCTTACAACACAAATTCAACTAAATACAATGACATGACAAATAAATAAAAACTTTGAAGACAAAAAACAGAGCATAAATACGTGAATATCGAAGAAACACTTGATCTTGATTTCCATTGTTTACCCATAATAAAATCATAAGTACTTCTTTACCAAAAATAAAAATAAAAATAAAAATTACTATATGTACGTTTCTATTCTCATATAAATTTATTGCTTACCTGATTGCTTACGTCATATTAGGCACGCTTCTCTAGGTGGATAATTTACCATTTTTTAGAAAATTATTGTTTGATCCTTATCAAAATGTCCATGGAGTTAAAACATCGGGCATGTTATGTTAGGTCGGGATGGTCTATTTAAAAAAAAGGAACGATCTTTAATTCTTTATCGACTTATTATTTCCCATGAAACCTGACTATTTTTGTTTGGCATGATGCACTGAATGAATGGTTTGGTGCTTTTAATTTTCATGGTGACACTGAAACAGCGAAATTTGCAGCTGAGCCACTTATATTCTGAAGGCTAACATAAACTCACATGTTGTCTCAGTTTGATTGTCTTTGGACAAACCTTACAATTGTTTGGTTGGCTTAGGAAGACAGAGTTGCTATATGCTCCGACATGCTGTTTGAGTAGTACAGTCTATGTCAGAAGCAAAAGAAGTTAAACACCCTGAACCTTCAAGCAAATGGTCATTGCTGTTGAAGTTCCCAACTATGTTCTGCTGCAACACACACCATATAAACGCAAAGATCTCCATGAGGTTGTCATCATAGCTTATGTAACTGAAGAGAATACATTTAATCAACTCTCATTCATAGTATCTGCATTTATAGGTATGATTTTGGTAGATTGGGATTAAATCTCTGGGCCAGAAAGGTTCACTGAAGCACTGACAGAAGAACTTAACTCTTTACGAGTTTGTATTATATTCATCATACAAAGATATACAAAGATGTCTAATACCCGAAATGGGAACAAATACCTTGAGGAGAGGATGTCATTTTTACATTGATTTCATGAACCTGTTAATGGATGAGAAAATTCCAGCAGCTTGACTCAATAAAGATGGCCCTTCATCTGATTTCTCCTCTACACTCCCATATATTATCTGCCAAAAGAAAACATTTCATCTATGAAATTGCAGTGAAATCAGTTACGTAACTAGCATTTGCATCCAACCCTTTCCATGATTTAAACCCGAGAAAAAAACATAGGAATCAGATCTTAGTATTGACCTCAAGATCCTCAGCATCAGGACGTCCGATGAGTTCTTTGGCCAGTAGATACCGCCCTGGTCTGTCTTTATCATCATAAAAGACCTTCCATTGACTAGAAGTTAATCAGGGTAAAAGATTATCAGCTTGTAATCATCAAAATAGCATCTACATGGACTTAATCAAATAAGAAAAATAAAGTCTTAGTCTTACCCAGGATAACACCTGAAAACAGCACCAGCAGCCAGAGGTCTCATGGAGTAAACAGTAGTAAAAGAACTACAAGAGCCAAAATGTATCAATGTTAAGTCAATATCCTTGTCAAGTCTCATCAAGGATTTTGCATTTCACCTTAGAAAGTACCGCCTTAGTTTTCTCACGTTAAACCCAACACCGACTTCCTCGCTTATAAGACGAGGGTTCCACATAATGAGAGGCCTTGGCTTGAAAGAACGCAAAGAAATATCTTTTTAACGTTAGAACAAAGGTTCTTGGTATAGTCGAAATTAAGATTTGACAGATTTAGTTACCGGGTCATCAGCAAGCCCTTTTGCAATTTTCTCAACATATTCCAGCATTTGGTAATCCGGAACAATCATGACAATGATCTCATCTTCTTTCTCCACTGGTTTACGGTCACTTAAGCTGCATCACAAGAAGGAACATGATTGAATATTCCTTTCCACAAACTCTTTTGAACTAAAAACTATTAAGCTCATATGTAGCAAACTTACCTAGCAAATCCAAAAGCTGCATCCTTCCACCTATATTTTAGCAATGCAGCAGCTCCAGCATCAGGAAATACCGCTTTAACTCTCTAGAAACAACATTTCCAAGCACTAAGAGTTATTGACTGGCTCAATCGAATGTTATGTGTAAAGAGGTTTCACAAACTATTTAGCTCACCTCAGAACCAGTTTCTTTAATGAGTGTCTCCAAGAAAACCCGTGAAAGCTCCCAAAGTTCAGCTTGTGCACCTTCATCGTCTAAGAACTGCAGCTGAGGAATTAAGAGCTCCACCTAAGAGATTTCAGAGTCAGGAAGCTGATACCAAATCTCTTTCTCTTTTCCAACTAAGATTACAGATTTATTCACTAGCAGCCCTTACGATAGCTCTTGTTCCTCCAGAGTTCACAAACGAGGCACCTGCTTCACCTGACTGCCTAACAGCTCCCACCAAATCATTAGGCAAACAGCTGGAAAATGAGTAACAAAAAAGACATCATTTTTAGCCATAGGTTCTTATAGACACACAAAAATGTTAAAGAAACTGAGAAAATTGATCAACTTTAAACCGGATTCAATGGTTAATCCTTCACAACGATAACAAAAACAGAAGACAACCCAATTCCCATATCATAAAGTGTAATCAAACAAGTGGAAAGTTTACTGAACCTATCGTCTTCATCTTCTGGTTGGTCTTGAGCTTCTAATGGTAGTTCCTGTGAAACAGAGGAAGTAGAAGCTGATGTGGTCTGTTCCAGAGGAGACTCACCTTGAAATTTTTCGAATTTGACACATGTTCTTAGTCTCGAAGTGGTAGAAACATCAACGCCGCAAGAGAGAGAACGCGGGAAAAATTGGGTGGTGGAGAACGAACAACGATGGAGATAGCCATGGAAACAGCTTGGTGTTGAAGAATAAGCCATGGCCAAGCCTTTGGCAATCCTGATATCGAAAATTCAACGAAATTGAAGTAGATTTACTCAAACAGTTGGAAAACAGGGGTGTATATATTACATTAGCATATTCAGGATTTGTTTATAAAGAAACTAAGAGTTCAGGGGTTTTTATTAATTTTTGAAAGCTTTTATCCTTTTCTTTTTTGGAACGCTCCAAGCTAAACGAGAGGTATGGAACGGGAAAAGTTAAAAAAGGGTTTAGGATCCGTTTGGGTAACCCGTAGACCCGAATCCGGATCCGTTTTCTGACGCTCCTCTTTGAAATTTGATGAATGAAAAAAAATGGTAATATAACATAGACGTTACAAAGCTTCTTTCATCCAACGGCTCTTATTCATCTAAATTCAAATTCGCACCATTCACCTACACTCGTTTCTCGATCTCTGTCAATCTCGATCTCTCTCGCTATCTCTCGTTCTCTCTTGCTCTCTTTGCTTTGGGTTCTTTATCAGATCCGCCATGGAAGGAGGTAATGTATACTCATTTCTGTCGTCGCAATTCTTATTATGCTTACAGATTCATGATTTCTTGATCGATCTGTGTTTTTGATTCGTTTTCTTTGATGAGAAATAAACGTTTTCGCTGATCATCTGCGGTTTTTTGTCAGATCAACATCAAGAAATGTGCGTCGATGGTGTTTTGTCATGTGAATTGAAGGAACTTTCTGCCGATAATCACAATTCCGACGCTGGTAAGGGTTTTTCTCTTTGTGCTAATTTTGAATTTAGTAGAGAATTCACAAGTGAAATTGAGTTTTCATTCAATTGGTAGTCTCTGATTGTATATAGATCTCAAACCCTTATTTCTGAGATTCCGATTAGGTCTTAGCATTTTATATGGAACTCAGAAAGAAATGGTTCTATTTCAATTTTCGACGAATTAGGTTTGGGTTCCTAACTCGTCCTGTGAATCTGAAACTTAGTCAAAAAGTAGAATGAAAGTGATTCTTTTTGTCATGTGTCTTTAGTTTCTGTTGCTTCTTTGATTAAATGTGATGCATTTCTCATTTTGCTGAAATAGTGGAAGAAAGTGAGGATTCTATTACAAGTGGAAACCAAGAAGTTTCTCCCACCAGTGGACCAACACTTCCAATTTTGCAGAAAATTATTGATTTGAGTAACAAAATTAAGGTACTACTACTTTCATTGTCCTCCTTTTGAATAACACAGTTACAACAGTTCCTTCTGAATTGAAATAGTAAGGAATATAAGTTGGAGGTTGTTTCAGAATGAAGTGATATATGAATCTTCAATAGATTTGCTTTCAGTCCCGTCCTTCTTCTGGTGATTTATACTCACCTTTTCCACTTCATTTCATAGGTCTTGAAGGATGAACATGCATCGATATCCAACCAAGTCAAAGAGATCAAGAATTGTTCCTTTGTAGAACCGGAAATGTCAAGGGCTCTCCAGCTTCTGAGTCAGTACCTTATTGTCTTTAATACAAAACTTGTTTCATTTGATTGTAACTAATATGCGTCAACGTGTTGAATGGCAGGTACTGAGCATGGAACTCTGAAAAAGCAGTACTTGGAAGAGTCATCAGAGAGGAAACGATTATACAATGAAGTGATCGAGCTCAAGGGAAATATCAGGGTCTTTTGCAGATGCAGACCTCTCAACCAAGCTGAGATAGCAAATGGATGTGCTTCTGTAGCTGAGTTTGATCCAACACAGGAAAACGACCTCCAAATACTTTCCTCTGATTCTTCCAAGAAGCATTTTAAGTTTGACCATGTGTTTAAGCCTGAAGATGGCCAAGGTAAAAAGTGACGTGTTATCTGTGTTTCTTTTTTTTGGCTAAACCTTTGCTCTTCGAACACTACACGAATGAGTCTTCTGATCTGACTATTCCCCCTTTTGCAGATACTGTTTTTGCACAGACGAAACCTATAGTTACTTCGGTGCTAGATGGTTATAATGTGTGCATATTTGCCTATGGCCAAACCGGAACTGGCAAGACATTTACCATGGAAGGAACACCAGAGAATAGAGGAGTGAACTATAGGACCTTAGAAGAACTGTTTCGCTGTTCCGAAAGCAAAAGTCATCTCATGAAGTTTGAGCTATCTGTTAGCATGTTGGAGGTTTACAATGAGAAGATAAGGGATCTCTTGGTAGATAACTCAAACCATCCGCCTAAAAAGTAGGTTATCCATTATATTGTTTGGTAGTAGAATAAATAGCCTCCTAGTTTCTCTCTTTCTTGTTCAAAAACCAAAATAACATTATGTTTTATGAAGGTTGGAAGTAAAGCAATCTGCAGAAGGGACACAGGAAGTACCAGGATTAGTCGAAGCTCAAGTTTACAACACAGATGGAGTGTGGGATCTGCTCAAGAAAGGATATTGTGTTAGATCTGTGGGATCAACAGCTGCAAATGAGCAAAGCAGTCGCTCTCATTGGTAAGCAAAAGAAATTTTAGAAACTAAAATCTTATGAAACGAAATCTTTTCCATACTTCATGACAACAAGAGAATTCTATTTGTGCAGCTTGCTGCGAGTGACAGTGAAGGGAGAAAATTTGATAAATGGTCAGAGAACCAGAAGCCATCTTTGGTTAGTGGACTTGGCTGGCAGTGAGCGAGTAGGGAAGGTAGAAGTTGAAGGAGAAAGGCTGAAAGAATCTCAATTTATCAATAAGTCGCTTTCAGCACTCGGTGATGTTATCTCAGCCCTTGCATCAAAAACAAGCCACATTCCTTACAGGTTTTTTCCTTCTTCCTTCCCATTTGTCAAGACATTTGCATATGAGATTTTCTGATTTGAGATTTCTGATTATTGTTCTTGACATTTTTTCCATCCTTTCTATGCAACTCCAGAAACTCAAAGCTCACCCATATGCTGCAAAACTCTTTGGGTAAGTAACATTTTTCCTAATTTTTGTTGTTGTTTTAGACACATGATTTGCTAGACATCTCTTTTTCATCTCCATGGTGTGTCTATTTCATTGTGACTTATACAGGTGGAGATTGCAAAACATTAATGTTTGTCCAGATTAGCCCGAGTTCCGCGGATCTAGGGGAGACCATTTGCTCCTTGAACTTTGCAAGTAGAGTCCGGGGAATCGAAAGTGGACCTGCCCGGAAACAGGCGGATGTGTCTGAACTCCTCAAGTTAAAACAAATGGTACTGTTATTTCTCGAACTCCAGTTCATCTAAGCATTAACACATCCTAAGCTGATTTCCTTTTTTGTTGTCTCCTTTATAACAATTAACAGTCCGAAAAACTGAAGCACGATGAAAAGGAAACGAAGAAGCTGCAGGACAGTGTGCAGTCACTACAGCTACGCCTCACTGCTAGAGAACACATATGCAGAGGACTTCAAGATAAGGTAGTCTGATTTAACTAATGGATTTGATATGTCTGAGTGTCTTCTTCAAACTTCTAACAATTGAAAAACCAAATCATGTTTCAGGTTCGAGATCTGGAATTTCAACTAGCAGAAGAAAGAAAAACCAGAATCAAGCAGGAGACACGAGCTCTGGCGTCTAAATCATCATCATCAACAACAGCATCTAAACATCTGAGAGAGACACTACCGACAATCACAGAGAAAAAGCCGCCTTTGGCTCCAACAAGAATGCGAATGCCACTCAGAAGAATCACAAACTTCATGCCCCAACAACCATCTCAGGCTCCTTCTAAGAGATTCTCAGACACAACATTCAAAGAGAATAATAGCAGCGTCAGAAGATCATCATCCATGGACATTAGTACACTAATGAAACCAAGAAGAAGCTCCATCGCATTCAGACCAGCTCCTACTCCATCAGCCATTGGATCAGGACATAAAACCTTAATGCCTAGAAGAAGAGTCTCAATTGCAACGTTAAGACCAGAACCATCAACATCGTCTTTGACAACTCCATCACGCCCTTCTATATCATTCCGTGGTGGTGATATGAGAAAGGCGAGATACTCTAAGCTCTTCTCTCCAGACCACAATCTAGTGACTCCAAATGCAACGAAAAGCAGCAGATTCATGAAGAGCCCTCTTGGAGGAGGAGGAGGAGGCAGCTCGTGGAAGCCGAGCCATCCCACAGTGGTTGCATTGCAGAAGAAGTCAGTGGTGTGGAGCCCGCTTAAGTTCAAGAACAGAAGACCATCCTTGGTAGCGATGCGACCTTCTTCTTCCGCAACCGATATGCCCCGGAGGGAACAATAGTGGCTTTTTTCTCTAGATTTTTATTCACCGTCTTTGTGAAAGCGTTATATTTTTTACATTCATTCAGTCAAAACTTCAAAATAGGATTTCTGTTGCTTGTGTTTTTATCTTCATATTGTTTTCCATATGTAACTCCATTGAGAATCTTGTGATATGGTTTTTCATAGTTTTATATATGTTATGAAATTTAGATTTCGGGCTCAAATGCATAGAACCAATAGTAAAACAAGAAAGAAACCATTGAGTAAAACCCCACTAGAAACCATTGCGGGGAAATCGGATTACAAGCATTGGTACATTGTTGTAGGATCAAGAATGCTACTAATATAGACGATCTCCAGTTGGAAATTTTCCAGCTTACTCTCATGGTCAATCTCTCTCATTCTTTCTTCCTTACTCTGAAGTTGTATGAGCTTTGTTTTTTGTATTACAACCTTTTTTTGCCAGATGCGAGTGGAGCAAAATGTCGCTTCCAGCAATGACATTGGAGAGACGGTAAGAAAAATATCACGAACCACACAGGTCATAAGAGATATTTTAGAAGCTATAGACCCAAAGAACAAACATTCCCATTACACAAATGCCAAGAAAACTCCCCCAAAACCCTACTCAACGGAAGAATCGGAAGGTGACTGTTAGCAGCAATATCAGATCGAAAAGAAAGAAAGAGAAGCAGCACGTACAGAAACACATGAGAACAGAATCAGAATCGCCGTCTCTACAAAGAGCTCGTTCTCGGATCGCTTTCAAAGTCATCTCTGCACTGAAATCAGCAGAGAAGGGTAGGGAAAATGGAAATGATAGTAAAGTAAGGAGATCGTTTTCGCCATGAAGATTGACGTCAAGGTTACTTTCACCATTGAAAAGTACAAGGAAGATGGATAAACTGTTAACTAAACTAGAACAGTGTCCAGTTTTTGGTTCCGAAAAGGCTCTCCATGAAGAAGTTTTGATCAATAGACTTCTTCGAAATTTGGTTGCGTGTATCTTGCAATTGATAGAACAAGATCATACGTCAGAGTACCTGTTCCTTTTCTTCTTTTGAAGTCAAGTGTTGCTTGTTAATTCGGAGAACAAAGCAAACAGGAACAAGATTACACATCAAGGAGACAAAAGTAATTTTGTGATTGAAGAAATTCAACACAATGTCTATTGACTATGTTCTCTTTTTCTCTTGTCCCTAAATGTTTTGTGTTCCTATAAATCTTCTTCTACCATTACATCAAATCCCATTTCCATTAAAGTTCTAAAAACAGTACTCTCAATCCAGTTGGTTAAAACTTGGGAATGATAAACAAACTCAGAACAAGAGATTTGCTATCTTCTTTCCGTGTTTTGTACCTCGAGAGATTGGATTGTTCATCCTCAAACTTCTCAGGCAGAAGAGCTCTTTCTCGTGGCATACACACGGTATGCAGCCAGCCCAACCACCACAGCAGCAGCTCCAACTGTTTACAAGTCATGATGAGACTCAAGTTAAATTTTACCCAACATGAATCTAAACTTTTTGTTACAGGTTTGTTTGTTTGTTTGTGAGACTCTGGGAAAGAAAACTTACTTGAAACAGCCATAAGAGAGCGGTTGATTAGCCTGTTGTAATGTTTGCGGCTTTTTCCTGCTTCTGTCTCTGGAATACTCAAATGAGGATGTTGTGCAGCAGTTAAGATTTTGCGGAATAAATTGTTGAAATCCCCTAGTTTAGAACTGATGGATACCGGAGGCTCTATTCCCATATCCTGTGTAACCTGCAAATGTTGTTGAAATATAAGTAAGGTTCTTATAAGTTTATTCGAGCTATTGATTCAAGAGACAAATAGGAAGTAGAGTATTTTATTGATTCAAGAGACGAATAGGAAGTTAGGAACTCTACCCTGGTGGATTCTTGAATGGAAATTGGGAATGAATCAAGATCGTCTTTTGCTGAAACCATGAGGCAAGGGACCTCATATCCAGTGGCCTCAGCGTAAGTTGCAACTTCTACAAGTAACTCAGTCGCTCGCTTCCATGACGACTCATCAGAACTGGAGGTAAAAAAAAACAATCAGGGAAGCAAAAAGCAACTTAAAGCCTCATCAAGGCACATCAGACATTTAAGCCCAATGAACACAATTGTTTGCACAAACTACAAGAAGAGAATGAAAAGGTATCTACTTGAGCATATTTAAACAAACAAACAGCACAAAAAATATACCTGTCGTACACAAAGACAGCTATGTCACAGGCAGCCAAGGATTCCTTGGATGAAAATAGCCCTTGAACCCCATCTTCTGGAATTTCCCTCATGATAAGAGTTTTCTTTGCACCCTACACCCAGAGTTTTGCAATTATCATATTACTGACCATATTTCAAAAGATCTACAACCAATTAGCATCTTCAATGTCTTGAAAGTAGCACGTCTGAAAAAAGTTTTGTTCGAGACTCCCTAGTTAAAAAATACATGTACGTACCCATAAAGCAACTCATCAAAGATATCTAGCTAGCTCCCGTCTCAAAGTCCCGAAAATAACACTCAAGTTTGTCATTCTTATTCAGTATTGCACATTGGAGATTTACTTGCGAGGAAAAACATATCCATAATGAAATACATATATATTAATTTTCACACACACATAATGATACAAATTGCATATGTATTATTGACTCACCCCAGATTCTTCGACCATATTTACTGCATAGCGCTCATCGGTAGTTGATCCCTGGTTATCAGCATATGACCTAGATCATAGAGAGACATAACTGTAAACCAGATGGACAAGTCATCTGAACAAGAGGAAAATGTTCTGCTCTGGCAATATGCTGACGTCTCCATGTATAAAAACACGGAAAGGACTCTCTTATGTGTGTGTTTTGGATATGCAACAAGTTTTGCTACAAGTTAACATGACTAACCTTCCAAGGAAGCAATTCAGCAATGCAGATTTTCCAGCGTTGTTGGGTCCAAAAACAAAGCACTGGAAAACTTTTCTTTCACAATGTTGCTTTTTGCGATCTAAAAGTCTTCTCCTAGTAAGACGAATGGCAGATGCTGGATCACCCGGGAATCCAATGTAAATCAAATTTTCCACACTCTGAGACGGTTCTAATAGTGTCATCAGTGACCACTGCAAGGATAAAATTGAAAGATTAGCACATATGTAAACTTTGAATTGGGTTAATGAACAACTTAGTAAAACTTAGTCCAGATAAGAAATCCACTCAAAATCATAAACCACATAAAGTCCAATGATAAAATGCATATGTCGCAAGAAAACAAAGATACATAAACGAATACGTCTAACAGAGAAAATTGCATGACATTTTAGTCTGTCAATCAACAAAATCAAAGGAAAATGAAACAAGGAAGCATGAGAATGCACAAGAAATGCTTCCTTGTGTTGTTGAGCATGTGAAAGAGGAGTATTAGGTACCAGTGACAGGAAAGCGTCAAATGATAGTCCTCCAAGGGCAGTTTTCTCTGCAGCATCTTCATAAGGAGCTTCCTTCCAAGGACTGTCATTCACAATTTATCATGGCATTGAAATATAATGGAGATTACCATAACCAAAAGATTCAAAACTACACAGTATTTGCCTTCTGAAGGTGGAAAAGGTACCTTTCTGGTGCAGTTGAAAAAAGATCCTCGATCTCTTGAGGTCTCAGATTATTATCCTGCAAAGTGAATATTCTGTGTGAGAACAATATTTGTCAACTAAACATTAAGCCATTAGTAAGAAAGGAGACTTACCTCATCGTCATCAAACAACATATACATTCCTTTCAGGAATTCTATTGCTACATTTGTCAACTCAACACTCTACAAAAACAATGAACACAATGCCAAGGAAGGCAAGTTGATGTGAGATGTAAGATAACTGTATTCCAGAAATATAAGTATCCAAAATTCTTACTTCTGATAATATCCAAAACAAAAATTTCGATATACAGCTCATCCAGGTAATAGATCATTGAAACACCAACAAATACAATAATAAGCCACAATGGATACTATTTCTGCAATTTACCTGATCGGGCGCTCGCTTGAATAATGAAGGTGGAAGTAATTCTTCAGCAAGTCTTATGTCATTATTATACCCAAACTTCCTAAGTACAGTCCACGTCGTCTCGAGCCTCCCTTTCTCGATAAAAAGTGCATGTAGAAACAGGAAGCCAGTCACTGTCAGTCCTCTTTCATTCACACCTTCTGCCAACTTTTCTTGCACAACCCTTTTAACACCTTCAATCTCAGAAGGCTGCAAGGGTGCATGGAAGCACTTGACCTATTTTGAAACAACTATTAGGTGCGTCATGGGGATAACATAAATAAACTCCAAAGCTTATTTAAAAATTATGAAGGATAGGCCTAAGCCAATTCAGTGACGAAATAGCCAAAAAAACATGAAACTCGAGAAGAGGAAATAAAAGAACCTGAAAGTCATTTAACTCGGCCTCGCTAAGAGCACCATCTCTGTCATGGTCACAGAGTATAAAGATACGCTTCAAGGCCCTTACACACCGGGGCTTCAATGCCTGGGATTCTTGATCAAACAGAGGTCCAGTTGGGTGAAGGACAGTTTTTTGTGCATAATAGAAAACTTCTTGTGCCTGCAGAAATTTTTTTCATTATGATGATAATTCAAGGCTGGAATATAATTTATAAATCCCATCAAAATTTGTTCTCTGACTATGCATTTCAAATTCATCTCGAAAAAAAATAGTCGAAACTAATCACCAAAATATCTACTTTCAGGCAAAAATTTAGCACATCTATTGTCGTTAAAAGTTTTTACCAAAAATTTAGCACATCTAAGATACCTAAGATACCTTGAACTAACATTAGTACCATGTTTGAGCTAAGACATATGTTACTTCGCTAAAGAAATTCAGAAGTCATCAAACCTGGAGTTGCTTCAGGGCAGAACACTCAATACAAGTCTCAATCTCCCGAAACTGCTGCATTATAGGTGACATCACTTGTTCGAGGCTGACCTGGTTATTGTCCTCTCTGAAGTCAAGCTTACACCCTGCTACTATAATAGGAACTTTGACCTGTACAAAAATATGACAACCCAATCTTAATAAGAAACAGTAAAAGATTGGGTGACAACAAAATTTTTACCCGAAGTCTAATACTAGGACAATGATATGAAAACAGAGATAGGAAAAGCAAACCTCTAATCGCCGAAGCTCAGGAAGCCAGTATGTACACAAACGTTCAAGAGTCTCAGATCGATCACATGCATATGTCAAAACCACTGCATCTGCGTGCCTCACTTCCTCAGCAACCATGTCCCTATCTTCCGGCCTGAATCCACAGGCAGAAATGTCAACAGAAACTTCAAGCACATCAACAAAGCAGCCAAAGCCTAAAATATGATACTCATTTTCTTTAATCTTTCTTTCAGAACTAAACAGTTGTCAACAATGATATCATATGAGCTAATAGTATCCTCTCCGGTTCATTTATAATTTAAAAGCCTAAACATATGATACTCATTTTCTTTAAAGTATCCTTATCCAAAAGAGATATTATCCAGCAACGCTATGAACAACAGCCTTGTTCATGTCAAAATATATATAACGGAGATATACCTCGAGGAAGTGTCAACAATGGTGACGGGTATACCATCAGGGAAGAACTCAATAGGCAACTTGGTATCAGGTAGAACAGGAGGGACGTTGGGAGGGAAAGAATCAGTGGCTGCAGCAACAATCAAGCTTGATTTTCCAGTGCCCTTATCACCAAGCACAACGATTCGTACAGATTTTGGTGAGCCAGGACAATAATCCGCACCAGCCATGGTTTTCGCCATCTGAAACTGCAACTGCATCAAATCAAAATTCAATTCGCAAGATTAACATTACGCAAGATTCAAGTATATTTAGACTGAAATCAAATAAGGATATTTAAACAGACACAAGATTGAAACTTCGCATCTATATTTAGAATACCCAGGGACGTGAGAAACAAGAGAGAGCAAAATCGTGACGAACATGACGAATTCAGAATCATACATAGCAATAGAAAGAGTATACATCAACGATAAGAAAACTAACCTAAGATCGAAGATTTGATAGAGAAACGAGAAATTAGCGCGAACCTAAAGTGGATATTGAGAATGAGAGGGGAGAGAAGAACGAGGATTAAAAACCCTAAGAAAACCCTAGAACTTGGATGAATGTGGCGGTGACGATTGCAACGAAGGAGGCGAAAAATAGAAAGCTTTTTTTTTTTGCTTTTTTACTTGTCTGTGTTGTTTATCTAGTGGCGTTTCCGTAATAACAAGCACTGTTTCTTTTTAACGCATAGACAAAAAA